>JAVQKG010200099.1:0-15715 GCA_036025885.1 Hypseleotris bucephala
ACCCAAATCGATACAGTTCGGCGTCCTTATAAGGTCTAAGTATCTGCAAAGTTTCAAAGTGATCCGGCATTTCGTTTTTGAGTTATCGTGGTCACACGGCCAATCTGCGGACGCGGACGAACATGAAACCATAATATAACAATATAACTTCTGCAGTAAATATTCTGAAAATCTACAATACTCACTCTGATCCAGTAATGATATATCCGAAATGCCTGTCCTTCCCTCGGCTGGAGAACTCCTTGACTCCGACGTGGACTAACTGTGTTTTGATTTTCATGTCATTCTTCTTTGGGTCCTCCATCTGCTTCTTCCTCTGCAGTTCCTGCATCCACCTCTCCATCTCTGTGTCCACCTGCTCGTCCGGCCCATGTGGTCCGCTGGTCAGGTGCAGCGTGGTGCCCTCTTTAGCTGGGACCACCATGGTCTTCTCCTCCCAGTGGTGCACGACTGGAGCCTGGCCCTGGGTGGTCCGGCTCTTGACGCTCTCGAGACCCACCATTTTGGATCCCTGGGAGTTACTGTTGACTTTTGGAGCGCTTTCGAATGGCTCCATGTTTAGGTAGTCCAGCAGCTTAGAGAAGAAGGCTGTATTCTGTGAAATAGGAAAAACAGTATCTAATGGCTTTGGATGGTCTTGCAAAAAAGAATTATGAACTGCACATTCACATTTATTTAAAATAATCCGTGTTAAAAAACAAAGAACACTTCATTATCCTCAGTTATCTACCTTGTCAACAGACTGTTTGTTTGTATGTTCTTTTTGCTGTCCTGTAAAACACAAAAGTACAACACATAAATAAGCTGAAACTAGGAAAATGTGGAGTTAAAATGTTCTTTTATTTTACTCACCTTGTAGTTTCACGTCACCTTTTGTCACTTCATCTGATTGTGGAGCCTGGTCTTGATTTTGCACGGCGCCTGTGAGCGGCCCCCTGTTGTCCTCCTTTGGGGCCTTAGAGTCTATCGTTCCTGGTCCAGCAGCGGGACGCTCCTCATGGACCTCCTGCAGAGCTCCAGTGAAGACCTCAGCCAGATCGTCAAAGTCTGACCCCATCAGAGAGTCCAGGCTGAGGCTGTGGCTGCCCAGCTGGTTCATCATATTCTGGAGGAACTGGTCTGAAGGATTACAAATTTAGGGCCTCAATTTAAGGTTCTACATAGCGCATTTAATTGCATCTACTTTTTGGTAGCTCGGTAATAATATGGTAATACCGTAGTAATAAACAGGGAATAATTATTTAATTATTTTTAAATTATTTAATTTCCCAGTAATTTCTATGTACCCTAACCCCAAACCCTAACCATAAAATATCTTTAATTACTAGGTTATTCTTTATTGTATTAGTGTCTTGTTATTATGCTAAATCCATCGTATGAAATTGCAAGGGTAATTACTTGATATTTAGCCAGAATTACTATATTATTACGTGTTTATTACCATACTATTACCATGCTGTAAAATAAAGTGTGATTTATTTACTCCACAAGTTCCAAAAGTTCTTTAATTATTCCTGATAATAAACAAGCAAGGATACAATATGTTTTTTTGTGTTTCCTTACCATCCATAAGACCGAATGGTTCTTTGGAGCTATGTCGATTTGAGCCACTTTTGAAAAGCAGTTTGTCCAAGTTTGGTCTTGATGGTTTAGTGATGATTTGTGTCTCCTCATTGTCACTATGTGCCGAGGGAATAGAGCTGAAGTACTGCAGTTTCCCTTTGGGCCATAAAGTTTGGACACCTGAATAGATCAATTATAATTTGCTGAGATAGCCGTTACAATGTATGATTATTATGTCTTTTTAAAATGTACCCCAAGATGAATGGCAAAGTCTAATGTACAGCAAAGTGGTATTGAAATAAATAAACAAATACACACCTGGGCTTTCATGCTGAGTTTTAGTAGGGATGTCGTTGAGAAGTCGCTCCAAGTGCCCGGACAATAGTTTTCCTTGTCCGGCGCCTTGGTTGGAGAAGGTTTGTGAGAGTTTTGGATGCCTGCCTTCACCGCTCTTTGTAAATACTTTGGTGATGGGAGGTTGTCCATCTCCCTTGTGAATACTGTAGATAGTGTGCTCCTTCCATGTGTGCTTAGGTTTGGAAGGACTAGATTCAGACTGGCCATCATCGGAGTTAAAATCTTCATTCTGCAAAGTTGATACAATACAAGAAATTTTAAAATATATCAGCATTTTCTATCTGTATATCACCCAGCCCAAAACACAAAGCGCAACACTGTGTTCATTTTTGTGAAGCTGAAGAGATATTTGTGTGAAACTAGAGCTTATTGTATCATGAGTCATGTAATAGTGCCTCTTTCCTCTATAAGTGCATTAGATGAGTTGTTTTGGGTCAGTGTTGTTGTGATAGTCTTTGGTATAAAAAAGAAAAGCAACCTGGGCTCAGACAGACAAGACAGGATATGAACAAGGATTTCAGATCAAAGACAACTGCCCTTAGAAATTGCATTATGGAAATCACAGATGAGATAGTGTCAATCTAACCGTGTTTTTTCATGCATTTTCAACAATAGACAACAAACTTTAAAAAGCATATCCCGACCGTCAGAGAAACTAACAGCAAAAAAAAAAAAAAATCATTATCCAAACACAACAAAATTACAGGTCTGAATCCGAGTTGAGTTATTTGTGTGCACTATGAATTATACTTGTACTATAGAATAAAGCAGCAGGCAGTGGGGAAGGCATATAAAGTCTAGGCCATCATAATCAGGATCAATATTGGTCTCAAAGTGTGTGATTTTCTTTTTTCTTTTTCTGCGACTGGAAAAAAAAATCATTGTGCAAATTGTAAAGACTTGCACTTCAATTCAGCAGACAGTAGCATAACCGATCCAGTGTGCCGCCATTATTACCCGTGTCCCTAATACTAGCTATCTCCCCCGATGCCATTTTCTGTCCTTCAAATGTATACAGAGAAAATGTCAGGCTGCTGCGGCCCCGGCATACTGAGGGGCCCATAATAGCATTAGCACAGTGAGATGGGGGCGCTCTGCCATTCATGCTATAACCATGTTTGCCTTTTTCTATCGCGCCATACAACAAAGGGCCACATCCCATCAATAAGGAGGGGTCCTGAACTCTTCAACTTTGCATTATGGCCGCAGTGACACAGCAGCAGGAAGCGGGGCCCCGGCTATGAAGGATGCCAAAACGAACTGCGCACAAACTTAAAATATGAGGATTGGATAATGTAAAGTGGTGATGGGAGATCATTGTATAGAAGGGTTACTCCTCAGTGGGGGGTGCAGGGTAGAAACAAAAACATGAACAAGAGGGCGACCCCCCGATTTGAGAGGTACTGTCTATAGCGGAGGAAGAGGCCCATGCATTTCAGTCTAACGTGGCATTAACTGATATACTGGTATGTGCAACTGCTTTTAGATAAACAAAGGCAATACCCTGCCCAAGGCCCTGAGTTGCTGAGATTGACATGGACTTGAAACAGGAATAAGAAGAAGAACGGTAAATAAATTTAAATAATAATCTCATTGCCCATCCATGATCATTATTACACATTTCATAAATCTGATACATTTTACATACATTCTCTTTTTACTGACCATACCTGGATAGTGTTGACATGTTGTGGGGCTGCATCAGGTTGTGCTGGTAGCTCGGACTCATTCAGAAAGCCTAAGTCGGAGAGGTACTGCTGGAGGTTTGGGCTCAGCTCTGGCCTCAGTTTCCTGCCCTGGGGCAAGGTTAGATGGGCGGGGGACGGGACTTGGTCGCGAAGGGGCACATGTCTCAGTTTGGAGAGCTCTCTGGAGATGACCTGTTGTGTGAGGTCGTCCCGCCATGTCATTCCTGCAAACACAAAATACAATGAAGCCCTGAGGTCCGAACATGAGTGCAAAAAGAACCACATTGATCAGAAGGGTGTACTGCAGCCTCCCTCACAGGCATGTATACACAGACCTGAGCACACACTGACAGTCAACAGGCCTGTGGAGAGTGTCACACTGGTGCCTGGTGCCGTGCCAACATCTCTGCTAATTGCCAACACATAGTTGGGATGCAGAACTCCTGGGCAGGGGCAAAGCACGCTGGTGCCAGGACCAGATGGAGCTACCCAAGCAAAAAAGATACCCCACAACATGGCCCCATTCCCAATGAGCCGAAAGGCACAGGATTCCATCAGCAAAGAGCATAGCAATACCAAAGATATTTTACTTACTTGTGGGATTCAAAGATTTTCACTTGAAATTTCAGTTGAGGAGCATTTTAATGAGAAGGAAGTATTACTGTTTTTGGCTTAGATCCTGTCTGTCAAACTGTAACCTTTAACAGGGGAAGAAAAAGACACTAACGGTATGTGAGTAGTAACACAAACTAACGGTCACTGATGTAAGTATTTAAGGACCGCCGTCACAGAATGTCTTCATTAGCTTGGCTTTTCACCCATAGACTGTGGATATTCTCATAGAAATTCATAAGCACCAGATGAGGATCTGAGCTATGCAGAGCAGCTACAGATGCCGGAGTCATTCTTGGCAGCGCTGAATGGAGCACAAAGCAGCGTATGTTGTCACTGTTCTGGAACGAGGCTCAGCCATCCATCCGTACAACAATGACAGTTAACTACCCGTGGCTTTCCCAATGTGCACTATTCTCACTATATATCAGCATGGTGATCATCATTTCTGCTATCATACGTCCTGATGGGGACCTCACCCTTAAAACACCCATATGCTGCCTGCAGTTAGCCGCAGTTGGTTAAATGGCCCCAGTGTAAACGTGCAGTGGCGGCACAACAAGTCTAAGGTCTGTGCTGGCTTCATTGAGTGTGACACCTCTATCCCCTGTGTCTCCTGGGGACCCACTCATTTCCATACATACTGTGTTGTGTGTATGCGATCGTGCACTTCAGGGAGAAGGTATGCCTCTGCAAATGACAACACCAAAATTAGCCATTTTGTTCAAAGTCAGGAGCAAAATGTGGTGGGCCTTTACGGTCCAATTCCTTTCAATCAAGCTCTCAGCTGATTATCCTGGCACTGAGAAGCTAAATGTCATGCAAATTCATGTGTAAGTCCAAAAGAAAGAGCAGGTCTATCACCAAGAGCTGCCACTTTTTGCCTGTTAAGGATAGCAGGGTGTCTCAGGCAAATGCCTCAGTTAATTAACGCCTCACCATTAGCACAACAGCTTTCAAACAAGCTGGCCTCCTGTCTGTTTGGTGTGTCACAGAAAGGGCCTCCTAAATATTCAAAGCCTATTAGATGGGACTCTGTCTACATGTCTTCCTGTTTCATCTGGTGTTTTTGAAATGCAGATTTTCCACTTTCCTTTACTTCTGTCCACCAACTGATTTTAAAGGCATTAATGGAAGAGTGGGTGAATAATTTAGAAGCAAGTTCTACCTAATTAGTCAAAACAAAATGTGTCAATCCTAATATGACACATAAATAAACCAATGGAGCAGTGCAGATAAAAATATGAATACATTTGGCAATAACATTTTATTTGTTGCAAGGAAGAACAAACAAGAAAAATAGGTTGAACACAACAACTTAAGGTAGCCAAAACCAATGCAACTGATCTAAAATAGCTAATGTATGTGTTTTATTCAAGACTACATTGAATAGAAACTACTTAGCTTAACTAGGGCTATCATAGGGCTACATGATATCAGAAAATCATGTGATAAACCATCTGTTGAATATTTTGATATTATGATATTGATAGTTCCTTTCTATTTTACATATGAATTTAAATTTCTGCAGACTACAATTTACTAGTCAGAGCTGAGTCAAAGCATGAACCAGGACTAAACCAATACTAACCCGAGACCTAAGTAAAAACTACACATTTGTAATAAATAATGCAAAGGTTTATACCTACTAAATCACATTGAAGTCATTGGAGTTTACTTCTCATTCATGCAACAGGCACCAGTAAACAAAAGCTAAAGTGTATATTCTTGTCATTTATTGTTGAGCTTTATTGCTTTAACATGACATCATTGTCTTGGTTTTTCTTTCTAGTATCATGTTCATTGGTTTTCGAGGAACAGACAGGTTCTCTCTGTCAAAAAACATTAAGTTGTAGTGGTCACAGGATGAAGGAGTTAAAAAGATGTTTCACTGTGGTTAGATGACATGTCAGTTTGATACCACTGATTTCTCCTGACTGACTATACCTGCCAATGAAAGCGATGCACATGTCACAACGCATCTTAGTACATCTCCAGTGAGGGCTATGAGAGTAAGCACAAGGTCAGGAGGCCTATCGGCTGGAGGATAGTGTAGTTTACCGGGCAATATTAAAAAAGAGGTTGACATGATTTGTTTTGATCAACAAGTGAAATACACAATCAAGTCAGATCGGTTCTTGTAATGTTAAATCATGCTTCCTTATGTAATGTAAGAGCTGTGTCAACTGTCAAGTTTCAAATGGCATATTACAGTGCATCTCAATGTATCACAATTTGTATTTTCATTAAGTATTGAACTAAAACTGACTTAAATCGAGTATTACCTCAATCTAAACTAGACCTAAACCTGGACTAAATCAGGTCTAATTCAAGATTAAACCAGGTCTAAATTAAGTATAAAACCCGCCCAAGAACAAGGTCTAAGCCAGTTCTAAGATGTGCAAAACAATGTTTTAAATCAAATTGTAACTTAAAAAAAAAAGAATGGCTGTGAATGCAAAAAACTCCAATTTGATCAAAAAAAGTAAAGTACTGTCGGTTTTTCAGTTTTTTTATTTGAGAAAAACTGATTTATTCCCTGTGTAAAGCTACCCATGCAAGCAAAATGACAGCAGGAAAGGCAATGATGTGCCAAAACACCTAAAAGCAACCACTATATACCCCACAAGACAAAATAAAATACATTTTTTGTATACTAAAGGTTTTGTGTTGAATGTTGAAGATGCACATTGTAAGCTGCCAATGGTGACACATCCAGACAACCCCAGTCCTTTTGTGTAGGGGTCATTTTCTATTGATCCGAGTGACATTGGTGTTGTGCAGTGAGCAGAGATTGTGTGATTTCTACCTGTGCCTCTGATGCAAGATAAAGAGGATTGTAAATCGATTGCATTGATGTCTTTTCACTATCTTTTATCCACCCTTCATCTCAACAATTTAGGTTACAGTGCAATGGTTTTTCAGCAGCACCAAGTCTGTCTGTAAAGACTCTCCCCGATGTCTGAAAGATGACACTTCCAAAGATGATAAGAATAACATGTATGGATGGCCCAATACATCAGCTCAACATTGGTATCTGCCATCAGCGATATATATAGTATAGTACTGTAGTAAATAGTAGATGGCCAGTGTTGAGATGTAGTGCAAAAAGATCCATTTGTTAATATTTAGAGACTAACAGTAACAAAACACTAATAATAAAAATGCTTTTAATTTCTTCAAAATATGCAGCCTATACATCAGGTAAAAACCCTGCAGACAGCATGCTAAAAAAGACAAAAAGTAATAATTCTCACCCTATTTTATTTTATGACCAGAGGTGGCGCAACTATTAGGCAAAAGCAGGCAGCTGCCAAGAGCCCCAAGGTTTCAGTACGAAATACTGTACATTATACCTAAAAAGATATGTCTGGGTAATTAACTTAATTTGGTGAAATTGCATTAAAAAGCCAATACGCCTTGCCAGTTGCTGTAGACTTTCAAGAAAATTTTCAAGTAGGACTTAAAATGCACCAAATACAGAAGGCCCCCTGCACATGTTCACCTTGAGCCCCCAAAATGCTACATCCGCCACTGTTTAATACATTCTGTCTAAATATTAAGATTAGATTAATAAACCATAGCAGCACCAGTTATTTCTATCATGATTTCTTAGTTTCTTTCCTTTTTAAAATGTCAGTATCAGATTCCGTATATGGTTAAATGAAATATTGGTATCAAGCTCTACCAGCATGTTGTGGATTCATCTGATGTCTATATTCTGTGATAGTGGAAGGGACAGAAAAGAGTGATGATGTAATGTCTGCAGCGTTACCGTGTCAACAGATGTCAAAAAACACAACGTCAGAGGATATATGATAAAAGCATCCAAACCATTACAGACCTCTCAGAAAAATTGCAGTGAATATCTTTATTTTGATTTGTTTATTTCTAAGCAGTAATTACAATAAATGTGTGGTCTTGCCTGTTTTACTATTCATTGCCGTATTTTTTTTTCCTTTTTGATATCCTCTTGGCCGCCTGCATGTTAGCTCTTAATGATTTTCAACACTGGTTCACGCCTGTTAAAAAATATTAAGCTCAGACTGGCCCTGTAAAGCCAATTATGTCTGAAAGGCTAATGTGGATGGTCATGGTCTGTGTTGAAGACAGCTACTGCCCCCTGGTGGGTTACTGCTGCAGTTGCATGCCTTGGATAATAGGAAGATGACACTCCTGTTTTTGTGGAGTACTTATTAATGTGCCTATAGTATTAAATTGTACTTACACACTATATATTTACTGTAATATATAGCTTATAAAATTAAAATAAAAGATACTACCACCTTGCCATACAAAACCAAGCTTTCTTTCATTACATTCTATGTATGAAACATACAAAATGCTGAAAATTCAACTGTAACACGGAATTAAAATATTGACACCAATATTACGACAATTTAGAAATGCTAACATCTGCCATAATTTGGAAGAGTGAAAAAAACACACCAATATTGCTATTTAAAAAGATGGGAAATATAATCTACATTGTTAACCCCCCAACCTAAATCTAAAGGTCTTTTAGTCCAACTCCTTACTTTCATTGCTATGTTTAAAACTTCCAAGTCCGAAAATGTAAAATCAATAAACAAGCACTGTTAAATGTCCAGAAATCATGGGTCCAAAAATGCATACACAGCAGCACTACATTAAACATAGTTATCTCCCTAAAGATGTAACCAGGTGCACATTATCTGCTGCTCCTTATTGAGTAGGTGCGAGACTGCCTGATGTGATTACACTGCACACCTCACAGTTACTCATCCACAAAATTAGCTGTAAATGTCCCATCATCATACCGCCCAATTAGACCGGCAATAATGTCTAAACAATAGCCACTGTGAGTCAAATGACCTGTTCGGCTCAATGGCATTGTCGCGGTTTCGCCAAAAGAGACAGCTTGGCCATTTGGCTTGAGCCACACAACAATGGCGGTTCACAAGCATTGCTCATAGGCCTGTACATGACAGATAAGGGCTGTTGAAGCGGTATACCTCGGTGGGCTAGCTTCTGCAGTAGGATCCTGAGGCGCTGCAGAGCTGAGGATGAGATGTCATAAGTGCGAAGATCTACACCGGCCAACTCCTGGCACCTCCCAAATACACCATCTGTGAACAGATACAGAATAAGAATCAGAATGTGTTTACATAGTGAGCACTCATGGGCGGTTCACCAGAAGAACTTACAGTCTTCTGGCTTCAATGACCACTTATGCAGGGCTTAACCTAAGAACTAGTCTAGTCCCAATTTGTAACTTGTCAAAATAATTAATAGCCATTAACAGAGCCTTAGTTAAAACTAATATATAAAAACCGTACACAATAATGTTTTTTCTTGGCTTAAGATTATGACTAGAGAAAATCAATCAGTCAATCAAAGTTTATTTCTATAGCACTTTACAAACAAGACAAGGAAGACCAAAGTGCTTCACATTAAAATAAACAACTCAAAACATCCCAGGTGGCTAGTTGCTAGAATCCTTGCCACAGTGCAGCTTAAGTTAATTCAGACCTTGTGTATATGTATTAATATAGTGTATTGCACCTGCCCTATCCCAGTACACCCTGTCCATTGGTTCTGGGGGGAACCTAAGAGGTGACATTTCTGCTCTGACAGCCCTGAGATAAGCAGCCGTTCATGGTAGGAAGGACTTTATCAGGCCCTATGTAATCTCCCCATCAGCGGCCTTCTGTCTCACTCAATACGGGGTTACTATAGCAACCAACGCCGCAGAGTCCCTATCAACATCATCATTCAGAGGCCGGTCTAGACCTGTGGAGGCTCAGGGGTTTCCAAACGCACGCCTGGAATATAAATGACCCATACTGACACCCTCTCACGGCTATAGTAAGAAATGCATGAATGTTGCCTGCTAAACTGTTAAATAATGGGCCACCAGTGTAATATGAGCTGTGACCAGGGGCGTAGCATCTGGAAAGTGTAGCAAAGGCAACTGCATGGGGGCCTAGGAGCTACAGGGGCCCAAGATGATCAAACAGGAAGGTAGCTCCTGTTTCTAAACTATATAGCACCATCAACATATTTACTGTTGTTTTAATAAGATATTTTTATTAATCTGCAAGGGGACCAAAATTTGTAAAATAATAATAATAATAATAATAGGTTCTTTAATTTTTTTTAACTAATTTTGGTCCCCATAAGTTGGCTTTACATGAATAAATACATAATGACCAGCTCTGTCAAAGTGAAATTTTATGATTTTGCAAACATTTTAAAACAGTTAATTTTTACTTGTGAAAAAGCAAAATTATCTTTATTTTTGGGAGACCCACTCTGTAAACCTGCACTAATGTCCCAAATTAGCGCCTTATGCCACTGGTTGTCACCCAGTGTTCATACAAGTGTAAATCTGTCCAAAACACTGCACTGAGAGTATAGTGTATCTCCTGATGCTAAAACCCAATGATGTGAAACCACACTTTGTCATGCACCAGAGCACTCCATTAATTAGCCTGAGTTGTCGGACAAACAAACATCGAATGCTATGATTGATGCTCACTGACACTTTGGGGCATTGTACAAAACAAAAATATTACTGCTCACGTCCCTTTACTTGCATGCAGCCATCTTCAGTGTTCTGCTCTGTTGCAATAAAACTAATAATTACCCAGATAATAATAACGTCAGATGGGATGTGCGGCTAAATTAAATTCTTATTCTAAAGCAGAAGTGGGTGTTTTCCTCCCGGTTCCTCTGACCCGGTAAATGACAGCTCAGCCCGTGGGAGATGGTGAATTAGCATACACAGCACAGTGAGGCACAACACTAGAGTTATTTTAGGATTTCATATAGAGCAGCAGGAAGCTCTCACAGACACAGATCATAACAGATGTGTCAGAATCACAGCATGTCAGCTCATCTTCTCACTTATCTAGTATGTACATTTCTATACTAAAAATATTCTCACTTCTTGACAATGCAGGCAAAATGTATAGGAACTCTTTTATTCCATAGGTAATCCATTTTTGCTATACTATAAATGCAAAGTGTCTTCTTTTCTGGTCCCTATTTTGACACAAGACGTTCTTTATTCTATAGTAAGATGAACTAAGCTCACAAGATACGTACTTGTTTGAATTCAACATATGAGACCAATTGATTACATGAGATTGTGGGTGCAAAAATGTGTTGTTAACCAGTAAAACAATGAACAAAGAATGCTAGCATGTTATGGATCCTACAATTTGTTAACTTATATATCAATAATCTAACAGGTTTTTACATATTATGTCAATTGTAGAATTGAGATGTGATGGGACTAAATAAAGGATAGTGACATGACATAAGATAAGGGGCTTTAGGTTAGTATGCCTCACTGGTCTATATGAATGGTAATAAAGATGGTTCTTCCTCTACATTTTCTTTGGGGAGTACCTGGGAACTGACAAACAGCCAATACACACAGTACCTTTCATGCTCAAAATATAAAAGTCAGAAGTCATTTACATCACAGAAATTCTTGTTAGTCAAACATAATCACAGATTGATTTATTGAGGTATATAGCAGAGTTATGCACATGATAAATCACAAAGCAGCTATATTTGACATTTCATTCATGGCAACAAAACAACATTTTAATTTCAGGCTTGGGAGGATACGGCAGTCTGAGGTTCACCAAAGTTGAACATAATACAAAGACGCAATCGCATGAAATATTACATTTGAGAACAGAAAACAGACCTTTAGTGGCAGAGATGTATTGAGACATCTACAAATTCAGGGCAATGTGAAGAAAAAACTAGGACTAAACCAGGACTAAACCAGGAAAAAACCAAGACTAAACCAGGACTGAACTGTAATATATTTTATAGGGCCACAACATATTTTATCAAGTCTATTAGAGTGTGAAGCAAAGTCTATGAGGACAGTGATTCTGTAATGATCATCTGTCAGTGCTAAAGAAATATTAAGCTGATGACAATCGATTTGTGGCACCTTCACAAAACCAGCTTAACACAGTCGATGTGAAGAACTAAAGGCAAGTACAATGCAAATGAACCTTGATTAGTTGTATCTATAAAGGATATAAAACAAACCAAGGAATCAATGGAGTGGGACAAAGCTTTGATGTACAGTCCAATAAATCAGAGACACCGGAATGAAAAGTGGCATGTTGTTGACTCTAGGACTGTAAAGGATCATGTGAATTTGTTCTTTAGTCAAAAAAATAAAACTCTAAAAAGGTCTGATTTGGTCTAAAGGTTTACTTCTAGTTTAGCCCTGTCCTGGTCTTGGTTTAGTGACTTGACTAGTAAATCAAGATTTAATTTACAATACAATTTCGTTTAATTTCCTATGTTAAAAACAAACCCCCAATATTGCCACATTGTCAAATCAAAAGCACAATACTCAACATCGTTATTGCAGGTTTTTCCTAATATGGTGCAGCAGAATTCTTGACAAATTGAGACTTTCAGACAGAAAGGTAAATACTCTAAATCCCAAATGCTTTCTCTGCCTCTACCGTGACACACAGTACGGCTAAATCTACTTAAACTGTGAAAGCTAATGCTGTGGGATAACATGGAGCAAACACTAATGCTGACAATCAAGGCAGGGCACTTACAAAAGACTGTACATGTTGAAGGAAAGGATGAGCCAAACCAAGTCTACTGTAGGTTTAAACCAGGTCTAAACCAGGACTAAACCAGGACTAAAGCAGGCACGACAAGGTCTATATTGGGACTAATGCAGGGTTAAAGACAAAACCAAAATCAGGAATAAAACAGCTCTAAACATGAGATTATGGATGCAGAAAATGTGTCTATAGCCAGTATTTTAAAACAATGAACAACGAATGCTAGCATGCTATGCCTCTTACAAGTTGTAAACTTAATAAAACTGACATATCAATATTCCAACAGGTTGAATTCTGTCCTAACTTCTCCTAATACACATATTATGTCTATTGTGGAGTTGAGGTGTAATGGGACTAAATAAAGGACAGTGATATGACATAAGATGAGGAGCTTTTGGGTTGGTATTCCTCACTGGTCTCTATAGTCTATCTATAATGCAGAGTTAAACCAAGACAAAACCAGATTGAGGTGTAAAACAGGTCTAAACCAAGTCTAAATCAGATGTAAATCTATTTCTTACAAAGCTACCCCTTTACCTCCTGACATCCCTGCCCTGTAGAGACAAATGAAGACATATTGAAACAGGTGTAGTACGTAGGGCGGACAGTGCTGCTTGAGTGTCAGACAAAATGAATAGGCCAGAATCAATGCAGCGAGACCGTCCAGATGCAAGCAGCAGAATAGAACGCTCTCAAATGGTTAGGATGGGAAGGATGAAGTGTTTTGATAATTGTGCCTTTTAAATGATAATTACAATGATGCACACACTTTAATAAATGTAAATAAAAACATTATAGAGAGACAAAGAAGGCTCTCCACATCAAACACAATTCATTTATTGTATTAATACATGCGTGTCTTTCAAATCAAAACAATCACTGTACCAAGAACTAATGTTTGTGACCAGGGTCACAGGGTTCCCCAGTGTAGGTTCTCATAGGCCTTTCATGATTTGTTTAGTCCTGGTTTAGACCTGATTTAGTGATGATTTAGTATTTTCTTGGTTTACCCTATACACCTAGTTAAGTTTTAGAACAGACCTTATAGTATAGACCTGATTTAGACCTGGCAGTTGCTGCACTGCCTAATTCTACACGCCTCTTCTATGCCCCCATTACTTTAGTACACTTTAGTTTGGCCCACTTTATTGTTTCTTAGAAATTTTCTTGTAGTTGTTACTTAAAGTGTTTCTGTTTGCAGACATAGCAGGTTGTTGCAGGATCGATACGAACGTTGCAGCCAAAGCGTTTAAATCTAAAATAAATAGTGGGGCATTTCAGACAATATTGGCCCAAGTGGAGCTAAGATAACCACAGATCAATATAAAAAAAGCTTGGTTAAGTGTTTAATAGGAGCCAACGTGGCGCCCAGAGGAAAACGTCTAGCACTTATCCACACTACTTTAGCTTATCACGCCAGCTAACCACGCACACTGGAGACATGCATCAAATGAAATGTGTTTTCAAGGTAATTACACAGCTTTTTAAAAAGCGAAGGTACAAAAATATAGATTTGAAGTGGTTCAGAATGAGACATAGCGGGATAATTACATACACAGTTTTTTTGAGAAAGAGTGCCTTACAAAAAAAAATATTGATTGACACAGAAAGAAGCTGGCACCATTTTGTAACCTTGTATTACCATGGCAACAGCAAAAGAGTGAGGAAGATTGGCCCGACCGTGATAAACCAGGTTAGTCCTTGAGGGAGGCGAGAAAGTGCCAGACCTAGTTACTCCCACTCCTGCCCTGTCTGGCCCCGGCTCATCGGGGGTCCAGCAGCCGGTCTCACAGCTCATAACATAAAATGCAATCATACAAAGCCAATAGTGTTTCAACAATGGCCGCAAATACCTACAACTAGAACTCAAATCTGAATAATTATGACAATGAAATCATTCAGAAAAACTACTAGAATAAAACTACACTGGCAGTGATATACGCAACACCATTCCGATTTCAAGAGCACTTTTGTTTACACACAGAGAAAGTAGGACGAACAAAATCCTAACAAAAATTAGTCACAAAACGTTTTCATTTCAGGCTAATTGGAACGAAGAGCGTTTATCTATGTAACGTTGAAGACGATGGCAATAATGTAGTTTATTTATTTTGATTTTGATAGATGGATATCACATTTGCTGATATTGTTATAAGAATTTTGGGATATATTGTGCAGCCCTAATTTAAATCACAGAGTTCACCTTTCTTTCCCCAATTTAACTTTTGTAATTGTTACTAAGATTGCAGCTTGAAGACAGAGCAGGTCTCATAGCTTATTACATGCATAAAACACAATTATACAGGGCAGTGTTTCTACAATGGCTGCATATTAGGTTGTGGTGCTAAAAAAACAAACCTAGGAAGGAATAAGCATCTCATGAGCATGCATAATAAGCTGAAGCTAATATGGCGCCTCCGTACTGAGCCAAAGGGTATTTTCCAGCGAGTTGTCAGCAAATTTTCTTCTATTAGGCTACAAGGCAAGACCGTACCACAGCAGTCAGTCTGTAATTAAACTGTTTTTTTTTTCTCTTCTTGTGCCGCACACTGTCCTCTCCTCTTCCTCTCGAACTGGGTTAGTAAAAAAAAGATGGTGCAAAATTTTCCTGCTCCACCCAACCTGCTACAAGGGCTGCACAGCATATCAAAGTAATTATTATCACAACACTGGCTAATGCATGATCTAAGCCTGTCACAATAACACATTTTGAAGGATGATATTTTGCCTTGCCATTAATTGATACTAGAAAATACCGGTGTTTACCTTTTTTTTTATAATAATTGAACTTCTAATTATGTCAAATTATCTAATCGATCCAAAATAAAACACAGAGGAGAAATAAAAAAAATACAGATACAATCAGTAAAGTAAATAATATTCTATTAATATAGT
>JAVQKG010200111.1:0-10744 GCA_036025885.1 Hypseleotris bucephala
ATGCTCGTGAATTGCCGGATAACATACAGTATTAGGAATCATATGTGATTCATACATGATGCTTTGGGGACACATTCTATACATAGAACATGGACTCATGGAGGTATTAAATCTATACACGTTCTATGGAGTCAATGGCTCTAAATACTAGAGTGTCTGTTTTATTTTCAGGATGTCCGTCCTTATCAGAGGAACGCTGAAAAGTTTTTCCTTAATATTATCCTCATTGAGAAAAAGTGACTGACCAGATTAGTTCATGCACGTGTACTATTTGTCGTCTTCTGTCCTTTAAATTACACTTTTCATCTTGTTCCACTTGGGGAGTGTGTTTGAGAAGGTGTGTGATTTCCAGCCTCCACTTCCACGGCTGATTTCTGATACCCACTGTACATTTCATCTTCTCAGGTCACAGTAAGAAAAGGAGTCCTATCTAGTATTGTTTTTGTAGAGCATTCACAACTCTCAAGTTGGTGTCTATAATTTCCCTGCCATTGGCACATTTCATATCTCTCCCATTCTACTTTCGTGCTTCTGCTGAACTCTCATGTAGTTGCGTTGTGGGAACACAGACGGTGTAGTGGGGGGGCTAGTTGTGGGGTGCGTTGTTAGGGGACTGATGGGCACCCGTCAGAAATAAATGTTCTCTGCTCAGTGTTTCAGTTCTGAGCAGAGACAAGTTGGTCCAGGACAGCCACCTGTGTACAGCAATCACCAGCAGCACTCAGCCACCGCTACAGCACCCAGGCCCAATTAGGAGGCCCCCTGTCCCCCTTGTAGCCTGTGCCCCTCCAGCCAGCCATCACTAACACTCCTCGGGCTGACAAGGCTGCCTTTTTTCCCCTCTGCAGATCTCTAATTAACAGTGCTGGCATTGAGGCCAGTGTTAGAAGCTGCTGAAAGAGGCCGGACACTACTCGGTAATCAGCTTAAATACACGTTTATTTCCTGCTCCCGGAGCTCTGTGACTTCCAGCTGAGATTGCATTCTTGTATCTGTTTATCTGGGCTGTCCTCTGACTTGTAACGTGTCCGTCTGACACACTGTCACCTCCACTTAGGGCCGAGAGCAGCTCACTCAGAACCTTTCTGAGTTTGGCCTGTTCTCAGCTCTGATTTGGCTGTCTGTTCCGTTAGTGTGTTACCACCTCTTGTCCTGGCTTCCACAACACTGATTACTGATGTCATATACACAAATACTCTTTTTTGCTAGAAAAATGCTAGAACAGACCCCCAAACTTGAAGGACTAAAACTGAACAAGACTTTTTGTAAACCCTAATGAAGAAGCTTCAGATTATTTTTAAAGGCTAAATGAGTGGGCGGAATGAAGTTTCCTTGCAATTGAACTTGTAAGTACAAATATGATAGTCTGTAGTCTATTCTGTCTGTTATTGATAAAAATAAAAGAGCTTTAAGATCTGTAGAGGGAAAACTGACAGAAAACACTGAAAACATATATAATTGCATTTAAAATGTAGAGAGTAAAATGAGCTCATCACAGCACAATATTAGTGGCTGTGTGCTTCAGCTGACAGTGAGGTCAAGGAATGTCCTTCAGAGGGTGGTGTTATTGTTGGACACTTATGCAGCTTTATTCCTGATAATGTATTATTGAAATGTACTCTTTTTAGTGTAAGACTGATACTAGTTGTAACTTCTCTTCCTTCTTGGCTGTGTTCAGTTGCAACTGTTTGGGCTGTTGTTTGTGTTGGCAGCAGAGGGAGCTGTTGGTCACCACAGGTTTATACCTTTATTGTGTAAAAGTCTGAACTCAGCTCATTCTCTGACATATGCTGTGTGTTTATGTTTGTGGCCCTTTCTGTGTTCTTCCATAAGTTGGAGAAACACCCCGGAGTTATTTCTTATTACCGACATCAGGAGGTAATGTGATCGGGTCCGTTGCCGTGTGTGTGTGTCTGTGAGAAAGTTCCCACAAAAACTACAGAAAGGATTTGGATGAAACTTTCAGGGAAGGTCAGTACTGGCACAAGGAAGAAGTGATTAAATTTTGGTACATCTGTGATGAATATTACTTCAGTAACAAATTAATTAAGCTTAAACTTGTGAAAATAATTATAAAAGTTTTTGCCAGATCTTCTTCAAACCTTCCAGACAGTTACATATCATGAAGATGCTGAAATACAGACCCTTTCCAAAAATTTGAACTTCATAGAAAAGTCTATATTTATTTCCATAATTCCATTGAAAAAGTGAAACTTTAATAGATGATAGATTCAAGGCCCACAATTTAAACGATTTAAAGTATTTGTTTGTTTATTTTACATAATTTGGGTTTCCAGCTCGTAAAACCCACAAAAACAGGAATTTTAAAAAATGGAATACTGTGAAGAAATCAGCCCAAATTTTAGGGGGCAGGAATGTTTTAAACTGAGTGTCACAAACTAATCATCTACTAAACTCAAAGCACTGCAGGTTTCCTCCCAGATGTCATTAAATTGCTTCAGTTTGGTTAAATATGGGGAAGACTGCAGACATGACAACTGGCTAGAAGACCATCATTCATTCCCTCCATAGGATGGGTAAGCCATAAAAGTTCATAGCTAAGGAGACTGGCTGTTGACAGAGTGCTGTGTCCAAGAATATCAATGGAAAGTCTAGTGAAAGGGCAAAATCAGGCAGGAGAAGATGCACCAGCAAAAGAGATGACCGTGGGCTTCAGCTGATTATCAAACAGAGAAGATTCAAGAATCTGGCAGAAAACCACCACATTCAGACACATCCGGGAGATGGGCTACAACTGCCGGATTCTTGAATTTTCTCTGTTTCATAATCCGCTGAAGCCATAACATAAGAACTATTTTATAGAATCTCAGTTCAACCATTTTGAAAAAAAAAAACTTTTACATAAGGAAATTCCACAAAACCATTTACACATGCATAGGGAGAAATTAGCTGTCCTGGCGTCGGTCTGCATTCTCCGAGTGCTTTCTAGTTATTAAAATTTATTAGAAGGGGATCCTCCTCTGTTCCACATCAGTCACCTCACCTCCTCTATTCAGGACAGTGCTTCTCTGTCCCGACCGGGGCAGTCTGTGGTGGGCTAGGCTAAGCCCCCTGTCTCCTTTAGTGCCTCTGTTATCTTAGTGGGGCCAGTCCGGCTTTGAGTTGGTTTGTGGAGTGTGCACTTTTCCACATGGGAATAATGCTCTGTAGGTGTCAGTCTGATGGTCATGTGGTGCTGATATTTTTCAAAAGACTTTGAAATGACATATTCCCAGCAGTGTTTCCATGAAGTCCACACTTTGGTTTAAGACTGATATGTGCTTCTTCAGACTCTTGCCCTCGGATCTGAATGATCCAAATGAGTGTTGCTTTTCTCTCATTTTCTCTTGTGGTGTTAAAATTAAATCTAACTGAAACGAAATGTATTAATTATTTTTGCATGTGGAGAACATACATGGTTTTGTTGCATAGTCTCTCTAGCCACCTGCCTGTGATCTGATCTATCAGTGCAAGTCAGTGCTGTCATTTGTTGTAGTAGTGCGTGCTTCATGGCTGCAGCGTGTCACTTTCCATGACTTTCCCAGGTTAGCTCTGAGAGCAGCTTTAGGCTGACATGCTGTTTACAATAGCTCCCATTCAGCCACTGTTCCTCAATGAAAGTCTATTTCTGGAGCGACTGGCGTGCACAGAGTCATCTGCCTGTTCTGAATGAGCTCTGCCTCTTTGACAAGGTTAGCTGGATTAAAGCTCTGCAGTGTGCTGTCCACACGTAGACTGGCTGCCTTCAATGAGCACTGTACATTAATGCTGTACATATGATAAGGTTAGCAGGGTTAGCCAAACATATACTCAAAAATGATTTAATCCCTTTAATGTGCCCCCTAAATTTGCAGCTCACCTTCTCTGACGCCAAAGAAACACAACTTTGTCTTCTAATGATTCCAGTCCACAGTCCAGTAGTGCTGTTGCAAACAAGCTATTGGAGCCATGCACCAAATTTAAGTAATGATGGCTCATTGATTACAACTGAGAAACTATGATCTGTACAGATGGATTCATTTTCAAAAATCTTAAAAACTAGTCTGGTCCTTGTCCAGGCTGGATTCTGAATGTTATAGACTAGATAATCAGAATACAAAGTACTGCCAACAGAACTTGCCCTGCACCTACAATGAAAAAGGCAAACAATTGTCTTTTCTTGTATATTTATTTCTCTGTTGAAGCATAGTTGTGACTTGTATTTCTCTTAATAAAACCAAAAGGAGCCTCTCTTTAATCTCGATTAGCCGCTGTATGAGTTTCAAAGATTTTGCCCCTGTATCTTTGCAGTATCTCCCAGAACAACAGTGTCGCTGGGTGGTCAGGATTAGCAGTGTTGGATGGAGTGCAGATGAATGCAGTGTGGTCATGTTTGGAGAGTTTAACGGCAGTGGGGGAAAGCCCTCAAAGTCAGCCAAACAGTGCTGCTCTGAGCTTGGTCTAACGGTCCTCAGTGAAGCTATCATGGACATTGAAGACTGTGTTGGAGTATGTCCTGTTAATAGCTGTTTTTTCACTGGAGTTCATCTGTACTGTGCTATCACATCATACTACTGATGTTTTGTCTGCTGAAAAACATTTATTTTACACTTCAGTCTGGACTATATGTAATGCTTTTGTCCATAAAAATGAGAAACAGGAGAAAAGAAAGAAAAGAAAACTTAAATAGTGACAACATAATGTGTCAAATTGTAGTAGTGAGAAAGATATATCACTCACTAGTGCAAACAGCTGACTTAAGTGGACCTCCTATTGTTTTGAAGATCCAGCATAGTTTCACTAATGTTGTACTGAGCCAAACACCAGGGTGTAGGAAGCAAGACTTTGCAGGGAGAACCATTTCAGTTCATTTTTACATTGCTGGATTAGGTATCCCGTCTGGAGGTGTGGCCTACTGTAGACCGGGGGTGTGGACTGATGAAGTTTGGGGGCAGGATTGCTTCTTAATTACAGGCTCATATAGTGATGACGAAAGTCCCAGTTCTCCTTGTGGTTTGAAGGCCTCTGTCCGATTGAACCACTGACAGCAGCAGGAAATAAGCAGCCAGTTAAAGTTAGAGACAGAACAAACACAGCTTTTCCTACACTCTCTATGACTCAACAAGGACACTTTTGTTTCTGAGCCGGGAGAAATACAAGTATGCACCCCAATATAGACATTTATTATTATCCAGCAGGCTCCTGGTATTTTAGAAATGAGGTAAGCTCCATTAGCCACAAAGAGTCCTGTCAGAGCTCTGTCAGCACACACACTGGTGTGTAGAGAAATGTAAGTTGTGGTCCCATGCTGGTTAGTTTACAGCATCTTTCTGCTATAGAAGGGTTTATCTGAAGGAGATTGCTCAGTGCGTACAAAAACATAGCAGACCTTCTCAGAACAGAGAGTAACGCTGCAGGCTCCAGAGCTGTTTGGGTTCCAGCCCGTCCAAGGAGCCGCCTGACGTCTCCTCACTTCCTTATCTTAATGACCATTAACCGTTTCTGTTTTTTGTCAGCGCTGCAACTTCAAGGAAGGGACAGGAAGAAGAAGAAAATAGTAGAAGTCAGAGCAGAAGAGTGAGGAGATAGAAAGGGAAGCAGACAGAGAGGAGGCCTCTGATACAGAATTCCTGACAGCTGATAAGAGCAGATCCAGTTTGGTGCACAGATAGTGTCGGAATGTGGCTGGGCCCAGGACGTGTGCACTGCCCCTATCTGCTCCTGCTGGGACACATCTCTACAGACTCACCACCCTCTCAAAACTCTGCTGCTGCTATGCGAAGAAAATGTTTACAGAAAATCTAAATGGTGCAATTTAATGGGCTTTTTGTGTCCGAACCACTGGTATCCTATCCATTTAAATAGTTTTCTTATTTTCAACTAATTGTGCAATATTTATTAAATATTTATTGAGTGTGCATTATGGGCGATTGAGCTGTCCTACTAAGCTCCAGTCCCTTTCATCTACTCTCAATCACTGGATGTGCACTGTCTCCTGGTACGAGACAGCACTGTGGGCCGGAGTAGGGCAGATTGTGTTAGAGGGATTGGTTGTGTGTGGATCAGTGTCTCCAGTGGAAATCACACCTGGCTGGGCGCTTCATTACTCCAGCATTGTACAGCCACATTTAGGAAGTCTCCACTCACTGCTTTGCATGGCTTTAACTGGAGAAGCCAGTGCTATGAAGGACACTAATCCAGTTATATTGTTTGACTGAATACGGGACTCATATTGTCTATTGCTTTTAATATTTTAATAGATGATAGAATCTCTCTTTCTCTTTGTGTAGTGTAGTGTAACCTCACACAGCACTGGACATGGAGCATGAGACATTCACTTCTGCTCTTTGAATTAGAATGTTTTTTTAGATGTTAATGTTTTCAGTGGTCACATCCCCGTAGCTTTCACATGGCTGATTGAAGTATATCTATTTTCTTATTAAGCAATGATAATATAATAAGTACATCAAAGAGTTGAGCAAAGAGTGGCTGGGTTTGTGATTTGTCTGTTTGAGTGAGCTGTAGGTCAGCAGAGACGCCAGACTCCTCACTATCGCAGCGCCTGATGGAGTGATAGCAGTGGGGAGCAGTGGAGCGTGGACAGGAGGGTGGAGCCGAGGCCTGGGGAGAGACAGTCTGTAGTCAGAGGGAGTCAGCTGAAGACAGGGTGGCACCATGTACCAGCCCTCAGTGAGCGGGCACCGGGTGATCTCACACTATACTGCCTCTGCACTAACATGCTCTTAACCACATCGGATATGCCACCAGGAGCCCAGGGAGGACGAGCTGGTTTGGGTGCCCCCCCCCAAAAAGGAAAACTCATATACTTAGACCTACAAAATGTATGATTTACCTAAAACTGACCTAAAGTTTGGGAAAAGTCAGTTGGTGAGTGAGAAAGAGCAGAGGTGGTTGTTCTGTGGAATAGAGGAGTCTGCAGCCACACAGTCTGCCTCCCAGGCCCAGTGCCGCCTGCCTCCTACTGTTATCAGCTGGCTCAGCAGCACAAAGAAACAGCTAAACAAGAGCCTGTTTATCTGTGCAGACTGTATTCACTGCACATCCCAGCCGCTGGTGGCGGCACCACTCAAATCTGTCGTCTGACCAAAGAAAAGGTCAGCAGCCCGCTGTGAACAACAGTCTGCTCAGAAGAGCCACGCCAGGCTGGCTCCTGTTGGCTCTGTTCTTTTATCACAACTGAAAGTAGTTTATTCATCTCCACTCATTCAAAACTGCTGATGTGACACGTCCATTGTCGTATTGATGTAGATATTACACTGTGACCTGTAATCAATATTTATGTATGTTTTGTATTAAGTAATTTCAGCCATAACATTTTAACCTATATTTTCATTGTCTTAGAGTGACGATAATGTGATGGTTATTGTCAGTCCTTTCTCAGACTCTTATCTGTGGACCAGAGACTGACTCCAGACGCTGCAGACACTGCTATCTAACTGGGCCATGTCTCTATATACACAAGGAAATCACCCACTCCTCATGCAGAAACAGAATCTGCTGTAGACTTCCTGGCCCTGAGCTTGATAAAACACAACAACATATTTTGAAAAAGGCTAATTGAGCTTGAGACCAGTCATACAATATCTCATGATAAAAGATGAGTATTACTGAGTTCCTGTTTTAGGCTCAAAGCACTCCTGAAAAAAGAAAAAAACAAAACAAAACAAAAAACACCTGAGAGATCTGTAAAATAAGTTAAATAAAGTTAACTATATATTGACATGAGTTGGACAGGACTGGACTTTAATTCTACAGGAATCTCAAAGTCATATTTAATCAGGCACTGCTCATTTTGTGGAGGAAAACAGCTTCTAAAACAGCTCTCTGGATCAAAATAATAATAATAATGCATACCACTTATATAGCGCTTTTCTACATACCCAAAGATGCTTTACAATCGCATTATTCATTCAGTCCTCAGTCACACTGGTGAGGCAGCCACTACAACACAGTGATAGAGGCGTGGCTGCCAGTCTGCGTCTACAGCCCCTCCGACCACCACGATCAGTATAATCCTTGAACATCAATTAGATATATTGATTTTCATGGCTTTCTTTTATGAATGATTTTACTCCATGGAAGATACAGTGAACAGAGGTCAGGGTATCATCATTGGCAAATCTGTTCTTTAACACTGGTCCTCCACAAAGTGAGCAGTGCCTGATTAAATATGACTTTGAGATTCCTGTAGAATTAAAGTCCAGTCCTGTCCAACTCATGTTAATATATAGTTAACTTTATTTAACTTATTTTACAGATCTCTCAGGTGTTTTTTGTTTTGTTTTGTTTTCTTTTCTTTTTTCAGGAGTGCTTTGTTTGAAATGATCAGCTTGTTCTTGGTGATAAATGGCTTGTCATGCACTAGTTTGTATTTTACAGTGGTTCATGGACTTACTCTACAGACCTTGACCGGTGAGTCCAGCATGTGTGCTGCTCCTCTTTCTATGTCACACACACAGCCCGCTGAGTGATGGCTTAGAGCACTCACTGGGGAGGATATTTGACTCAGGATTTTCCGATAATAGGACTTGAAGCATGCTTGCAACAGACAGTGGTTTTGTGGTAAAGGAAAGGAATATGTGATCTCTTATACATTGTGTTTGTGACAGCTTAATATGTAATGCTGTGACTGATAGAAGAAATAGCTTTTCTGTGTTCTATAGAAACTTCTCTATATGGCTGCCGCAGTGTTTAAATTAACATTGCAGTTATTTCAATGGAGACTGTCTGAAACAGCACAGACAGATTTTCCCATGCAGTTTTTAGGGGCCCTGCTTCACACAAATCCCCTTAAACCCTTGGAGTCACTGAGGACTATCAGACTGTATGGATCTACAGTGTTCAGGATATGGCTGGTTGACAGGCTAGGGTCTGGGGTCCATCATCAGGAGAAGGTCCCCACTGTATGGGCACTAGATCACTGATGCAAGCCCTGGACAACTGTTATAAGGTCCTGCTATTCTAGGGGCCTACATATATGCTCTGTTGTGAGGGGCCCTGGTTGTGGAGCCTAGGGCCTGTGTTTGTCTATGCAGCCCTGGGTTCTTATCTTCTGCTGTACTGACGCCACTCTCTTCCTGTCTCAAATCTTTACTGCTTATTTTCTGGTCACTCCTGCCCCAGCCGCCAGGCTGTTGTTTTTGCAGTTCTTGTTCTTTTCAGAAGATTAGAGACTGTAGAGTTTTTCTGGCGACAGCAAAGATTGAGGCAAACTACTTGGTCTGAACACAAATACCCTAAAGAAATATTAGTATATTTATTAGTCATAAAGTGAAATACTTGGTAAGCAGTCTGTCTGTGAGGTAGCTGTATCATTCTTCTCACACATTTGCCATATCTTTAATCTTCTTTTTTTTCACATTGTGTTGTAGTCTGTTCTGTACGTCCTGACTCAGGCCCTCAGATGAAAATCCCTCCATCAACAAGTACAGCATATAACTATTGATGCAATTTAGTTGTACATGATTTGCCATGAATTGCTCGCAATATAAATAGATCAAAACCAAAGTAACTGCCTTGGCTACATCATGGGAACAAAACAAAGCTTGCACTATATTTCATAAGGACCAGTCCAAAACAAGTTCAGTAAGTGCAGGGGGTATTTGTCTTTTCTCTCCTGCCTGACAAAATCAAAAACAGCCATCTAAAATACATAAACATTAAAAAAGCTCAGCTTTGCACTTGGCATTTTTGCGTCACTGCCAGCTTTCCTCTGTCTGGCCTCTGGGCTGCTGGATGGCTGATTCTGATGGCGCCTTGCTCTCTGTGGCTGTGCCGTAATCAGGAACCGTAAGGGGCAGTCTCTATCACAGAGAGTTTCTTTCCCTTTCCTTTGTTTTCCACAGATTTCCTTCCTCGTTTTCTTAGATATTCTGTCTCCACTGATGTAAGTCCAAACACAGGCCTATTTAGAAAGTAAACAGATGAATGAGGGGAGGCTTAGGCTTGGCGTCCAGAGTCAGGCTCAGAGACGTCTACCCTCACAAAACTGACAGCCCTACAATGACACAGCCCTTCAGCCCTTACTGACACAGTCCTATGATCTTGGTTGTTCAATCGACAGGCCTTAGACTAGTCAGAAATACAGTACATCTGATTAGAGCTTCTCTGTACTTCACTAATTCACCAACTCCAAGTATTCTTGGGGCAGCACGGTGGCACAGTGGTTAGCACTCTTGCCTCACAGCAAGAGGGTCGCAGGATAGATTGCTGGACCAGGCAGTTGAGGCCTTTCTGTGTGGAATTTGTATATTTTCCCCGTGTCTGCTGGCACTCCGGTTTCCCCTAACTGAAAAAGATATTCTGAATCTCAGTGAGACTTTCCTAGTTAAATAAAGGTAAATAAAATAAAATGCAGTGTTTCCGGTTTGAGCCTAATTGGGCAAAGTATGTGCAAGTTATAGGCAGTCAAATATACCTGACTTCCCAATTTCAATCCAAGATGGCAAACTTCCTGATTGTCGTAGGGTGGGGCCATCATAACATTTTCTGTTTAGCACAATATGGAGAATCACTGTACCAAGTTTCATTGTTCTTGAATAAAAGTTAGTGTATTCAGAGTTCCATAGGGGTCAAACACATGGGGGCGCTATTGAGGCATTATTTATTTGGCTTGATCATTGATCATTATATCGGCGGAACGCAATGCGTTCGGCGATATTATGGTTTCATGTCCGTCCGCGTCCGCAGATTGGCCGTGTGACCGTGATAACTCAAAAACGAAATGCCGGATCACTTTGAAACT
>JAVQKG010200143.1:0-13479 GCA_036025885.1 Hypseleotris bucephala
CGGGGAGAACATGCAAACTCCACACAGAAGGGCCCCGACTGCCCGGTCCGGGAATCGAACCCGGGACCCTCTTGCTGTGAGGCAAGAGTGCTAACCACTGCGCCACCGTGCCGCCCATGCCGCTATACAATATCTACTTAATCATATCTATTTGAGACGGCCCGGTGTTCATTAAGTCTTAATAAAGCACAATAATGTTCCCAGCATGCACCATTATGTCTTGTGAAGAAGTGAACTATAGCATTCAAGACAGCTGTACAGTATAAAGAAAGAAAAAAATAATAATCACTGGTCGATCTACTAGCATTTTCTGATTCAAGGACTGGGAATAAAAGCTAAGCAAAGAAAAATATGAAGAGGGAATGAAGGAAAGAAGCTCTAAGTAGATTGAGAAACAACGTACTGGGGCAAATCCCTTAGGCCATTCTTTCAATTATCTGCCCGGTCCCTGGTGTAAGGATCACTCGCCCACCAACGCAGAACCGCTGCCAAACCACCAGGGAGATTACACAATGAAGAAAAAATGATAATAAGAAATGAAATGCACCAAGTAAAACCTCAAATCAATGACATCATGCATTTACAATAAAAATGATGAAAGATTATTTATATATTGACTGGCCACTATATTAGGTAGCCCTTCGTCACCTCATCAGTAAGACTTGGTAGCTATAGCCAGTGGATTTAGTCCTGCACATGTATGTTCTAGACAGGATGGCTAAGGTTCAAACCAGACATCAGCATGGAAAACATTACACACTTTGAACATTATGTGGTTGTTAGTCCAATGTAAAGTGATTCAGAAATTGATGATCTACTGGGATATTCATCTAAAACCTATGATTTACAGAGAATGACAAAGATACTGTATCTAGTGAGTGGCAGTTCTGGGGGAGAAAATGCCTTAATCCAGAGGTTAGAGGCTAGTTTGAAATAATAGGCTGGGCACTCATTGCATTAAGGTCTGCAAAAGCAATGAATATTCCGAATGAGAGATGTAGACTATAGCAGAAGTCTAAGTACAAGGCCTACCCAATGAAGTGTCTAGTGTATTAGACTGTAGTACAATTGAATGAATATCAATACATGTTTTCCACACAGCATAGTTCATAATCATCAGTTTGATTAAATATTTACATCATCGTGCCATTCTAGTGCAGTTCAAAAAATTAATCAGAGAATGTTCATAACCGATGACGGCCTAATTAAATGCTGAATTCATTACAGATCATTACCCTGCTGTGAGAGATGTGTGTATAATAAAGCAAGCTCTTACAGAGAAAAAAAATAATTTACTAAGGAACAGAATAAGCCTCCTCATTATACCAGGGTTAAATTGTGTGCAATAGAGACATGTGTTAATATTCAGAGAAGAACTAACTTTTAGAATACTTATCGAGTGTGACTACCCGGAAGACAAACAAAAGCCATTAAGTGACATTAAATGGTTAGCATTTGTAGTTTTGTGAGAATAGCTTTAGGTGTAAAAAATCCATTCACTTTCCAAGGCATTTTATTCTGATTTTTGAACTATAGCCTATATTGTTCTATCTGCTGTATTCTGTGGGCAAGGTAGCTATTGATCACTACATGCACACACAGACCTCTGCCAAGGCATTAGTTCACCCTAAAGTTCACCTTTTGTCTGTGTCTGGGTGGTTTTAACATCTAAAACATACCACAATGTGCTTCTACTATAATCCAATTGGGCTGTTTGGCAGAGGTAGTAATAAAAAAAAATGCCAATATACTTTCACAACACACAAAGAAAGAACAATATCAAATTTGTTAAGGCTGAGGTAGTCTGACTCATACATCCAACCACTTAAACGTTTAGAAAAAAGAAACAGCAGTTTTCAAACTAGTCCATTTTCTTTTACTGATTTCTGTAGCTTTAAAGGTTGAAATCAATATGATCTCACCTTTTCTCCAAACACTAACTAGGCCTTTTCCCGATCTGCACTAAATTACTCACAGAAAACCTTAAAATAGCTAACGGCCAAAGATTGTGCTCTTTGCCAGTCACTTTTATCTTGCAATAAAGTCTTTGTTGGGCACTTAGCGTGTTGTTCTACAAGCCAGTGCACTAATACTATACAAGGAGCAAGAAGAAATGTAATTCTTAAGCAGTCCTGACTTGAACACATGGACATTTCTAAGCCGCTGGTGTTTTATTTGTGTCTTTGCTGAAAATAAATTTTAGCTCTAAGCAGAATTTGCCAAAAACATCTGCGTACTAACTGGAATTATGTTCTCTGCCAAGCATTATTATATCATGGGATATGTTATCAGGAAGTGTTGGGGGGCTAACAAAGATATTTTTTATGTAATGGCCGAGGTAGAGGGCTTTGATAGGAGCTTTTAAGAGGCTGAGAATCCATTAGACAAGGGTCGTAACAAAGTGGCCTAGTATAAAAAATGCAGCAGCACCATTACTCTGTAACCCCACCTCCAACTTCACCCTCCGTCAAGTGTAGCTCTTTATTTGATCTGAGTTTTTTTTTTTTTGTGTGTTGAAGAATTTTCTCCTTTGAACAACCACCCTTGTATTCCACGGTCAGAGGGGTCTGGGCAGTATTTTTTCAATCAAGTGTTTAATAATATCTGTAATCTAAGGACAACTATCCAAACAGAAGAAAAAAAACACAGATTACAAGCCACAAGGCTGAAGCAGAACTAAACCAGAAGAAGTCTAAATTAAAACCAAGACTAAATCTGAGGAAGACCAGGGCTAAACCAGTTCAAAACCAGTTCCAAAACCCTGGTCTACTTATGATACCCTTTCCTTCAGCCTAATGGCCACAGATCCGGTCAGGTACAGTAGATGGTTTTGTCACAACCTCAGTCAGCAGGAAAACATTGGACCTTGATATTTCTATATCTTAATGTACTGCCCTGAAAACATCTGTTTTCATATTTCTGGTCTTCTTCATATTTCACATTTTACTCCTCCACATATTTTCTTCTACTACCCTCTTTGCATGCACTGACCTGATAAAACAATTTTTTTTCTTGTTAGTGGCAAAGAGCTTGGTCAGTGTCCTACCACTACTACTGTAAAAGGACAAGAATAGCACAGCCCACGGAGAATAATAAATGAACATATATGGGTAGTTAGGAGAGTCCCTTTTAAGCAGTAAAACTACCCAGGCCTGGCATTGTGAACAGATGGTAGGAGGCAGGAACAAAGTCAGAGAGCCCAGAACACAACGGGAGCAAGGCACGAGTATTTGGTCGAGCATTAGAAGAAGGAAACATAAGGCCATTGTCGTTTCTTCATTTTGGCATATGATGTTATCAAGAGCAAATATAAACAGAATAGCTTGGTTTTAAACAGGCAACAAGCATGCCATAATAATGAAGGTAGTAAAAGTCTAACTGGCAGATGTGTGAGCAGAGACAGAGACCTCAGCAGAATGCATGCTGGGATATAAAACCTTAAGCCCATGTTTACATTACATATGAACACTACATTCAGTATGTGTACATCTTCTCAAGACGTGCTGCATAAACGATAGTCCCTGCATTACCTACCTTACTGCTTTTTGTATGCAATTTATTAATATAAGACGGATAATTGTTATATAGGCCTTTATAGACATTTATAAATATAGACAAAGTGAGTGAGCGTTCTTGTCCAATTGGTTATACCATGTGTTATATGGAGCAAGACCAGCTGTACCACCTGAGAACTGATACGCCAAAAGGCCATTTGGTGTCCTTTAAATGCATACCCGTTTCTGTGTGTCCTTCCCCCACTCAACTTTTCCTAATATTTACTCTGCACTGCTAAGCCGTGCACTGACCACATTTATTTAGTGCATAATAGAGAGTAATTGAATATGAAAATCCCATTTTTGAAGTGATTGAATATTCTATTTAGATGTCCAGGCGTGTCCACATGTGTCATTACTTTGATATCAGTTGAATGCTGTTTCTCATTAGCCTAATTAAAACTGCTTGTGTGCCACTGAGCGTATTAACACACTGATCAGCCGCAAACTAATGATGGGTTCGCTGATAATGTGACTTTTTTTCTTTGAGCTACTTCTTATCCTGCTCTTAGTAATTATCATGAAACATCCACATGCTTAGTTAGTCACCATCAGACACTAATCACAAAAGGTCGACTAACTCATCAACATAGACATAATGGTTTAAAATCATAATGTGTGTATGGTATGGGGGGATACTAGATACTAGAAGATGCATAATACTACAGCTTTTGAAATAACACTGAAATGCTATTGTATACTGTAAATATATCTCACTATTACTCACATATTGTTGGGGTTAGTTACAAACTAGTGTGTCAGAATGCCCTGTTGGCAGTTCCACCATAATATAGATAATAAGGGCCACAGTAGTATTCTATTATCTACTTAACAAACATGGTCATCACAACAACAAACATGGTCATCACAACAACAGTCATATCCCACATTCATTAGTTGCATTTTTATATGCTTCAATTACGATGTTACTGTTTTTTGACGAGGAAAGCAGCCCTAGTTGTCAAGTTACACCACGCAGATGGACACCACAGAAGCCAAATGACAGCAGTTGACAAAGTCAATTATTTAATATTACTAATTGTGTGAGCATCACAGATTCTGACTCCTCAGGCCAAAGTCCCAACGAGCCATAGCCTGTGGTTACATTTTAACAAACACAGAAAACACACCAGTGCATCTGTGCCTGAACATTAACCCTACCCCCCAGTCCTCTCGAACCCTCTTACAGAATGATTAAGAGCCACTAAGCTCACATCAGGCCCCTCCCCACACACTTTTAATGTACGCTAACTGTACCTATAGGCCATTACGGAGGCACAACCAAGGCAATTCTCTGTTTAATAGCCTTACATTCACACACACTCTGTCATCTGGCTAAGCATTGTTGGTTTAAGCTAGTCATTTCATGACTGCCTTTGTGCTTAGAGAGGGTCGTATGGACTTATATTTTCCATCCGAGTATGTATGTGCAAAGAGAGGTCCTCAAAAACAAGTGCTCACAAAACTCTGGGTATTGGCAATTATTAAGACAATGTCATTCACTGTTTGCAGTATGTGTTATTGTATAAAGTGAGCGCTTAATAAGGAAAGGAACCATATACTGTACATACTTATAATTGATTTAGAGGAGAACCACTTGAAGAGGAGAACCACTACTCTGAGGAATCAAGATTAATTAGAGGCTATTTACATTTCCAATCAGATCAGTGAGCAGAGCAAGAGAGAGACAGAATACCTGAAAATGGGTAATACTCCATATTACAGTATACAGTATATAAACAGGTGATTTCTAATAAATGGTTTATACATAAATCAAAGACAAGTGAGAATTGCCAGTGTATATCCAGGCAGTTTTAGCAGCAGGAAAACTGGACATCTACAGTCACGCCTGAACTCCTGAGCTTCACACTTTTTAAGCCCCTTGTAGTGACCTACTCTGAGAGGGGTCAAACTAGGAAGTCAAAAGACACACATTTTGGTTTGTAGAGCCATACAGAGTTATTGACAAACCCAACAGTCCAAGTACTATCACTGATTGGGAAAGACACCCAAACAGGTTTATATATGGATATTTGTAGGGGACAAACAGGCACAGCACAGAGGGGATAGCTAGGATCCAATTTGATTTGACCTTGAACAGGTTGCAGGAAGGTGGGAGGGATGTAGCAATGGATGCAGTGGACAAAATGAAGAGATGGTATTGGCCAGTAGATGCCTGTTGCAGATACTTGGGAGAAAAAGAGATGACCTTGAAGTGACACAGATAAATCATGGAAAAACAGACAGCACTGTGACACAGAGACATCTGTACACATAAAACGGTTTGATGCGTGTAACTAAAACTATCGTACATATGTGTGTGAGGTGTGTCCAGAATTTCAAAATCTGTTCTGCTGTGAAAAATAAACCATAAAACTGTATCAAATACTACTGGATTAAGAAACAATATTGGAGACACTGCTGGAAAGTCAAGAGCCAAATCCACTTTAAATCCTTAAAACACGAAAAGCAAATAACATTTAGTTCAAACATGTTCGAACATGTTTGCAAAATGTAATTTTCATAACTTTTTTAAACTAAAAGAAAATGTCTTAGTTCTTAGCATTGTGCAAAAGCAGACAAATGTGTAGGACTGTAGTAAGAACATAGTCGTTTTGCTGCACCCTCAAATACAGGGTGAAATGACAGCATGCAATTTGTGTTATAAAAGTTAACAAGGGTAAAATGCTGTCAGTAGAGCATCATTATTACATTGGAAAATAACCATAGTCTTTCATAATCACTGTAATTTGTGAGGTGACAGTCACAATGCTTTTTCTGTGACACCTTTTTCACTGGCAGTGTGCCTGTTATTTGTCTGTACAATGCAACACAAAGGTAACACTTCATTATGTTGTTTGTTTAATTAAATAAATTAAATGTCCTGCACGGCTAGTCAATTGCTAATTAAATTGGGTTGCTGTGTAGCTCTGAATGAAAATAAAATTCATTGCAGTTGTGTATAGTTGAGTGGTAGGATTGCATTTAAAAAAACATCTCTTTGCATGTGTTGCTACTGACCATTCAATCTATCACAGTATATCTTTGCATCAAGCTATATTCTCTCTGTATCGATCTTGGCCTCTGAAATACAGACATTTAGTAACTTTTGCAGCAAACCTATCAACATATCACATCTCCTAACGCACCACAGAATAAATCCAAATGAATCATGGCAGACAAAGAGAATGGCTGGCAGTACCATGAAAGAACAATCGATGCAACTTCACTGATCCATTTTCTTCTTCATGGTGGTAAAAGACTCAAGCGTGTGTGAAACATCTGTGTATGCATGCCAAGTGTGGAAAGATGAGCAAAAATAAAACGGAAACATATTTCCTTTCGAGATCAGTTTTCTCGACTCCATCATGCAGCTCTATCTGATCTATATAAAGAGCTATACATTATATTCAAGTTTCATCTATCACGTCTATAGCGTGCTATCATCCACAAGAGGTTGTGGGAATATGGGGTGGGGATGGTCCAGTGATGAGAGCTTGAGTTGATGGTAGCATGACAAAGAGGGAGAGGAACTAAATGTGAGGCGAGGGAAGACTGGGGCCTCTTTGCCCTGAACTTGAACTTGGAGCTGGTGGGTCACAGAGGGGACACTGGGGTCAAGTGCTTGGAGCAGATAAAAACAAGGAAAAGCCAAAGGAATGACATCAGTGTATTATTGTTGAAGGGCGAAGGAGTTAAAAGAATCTGGTCTATGTTTGTCTGTGTTTTTGTAAATTCTCAATACAGACAAACAGTTTATGAAATGCTATTGTTCTAGTTTTCCAAAACATAAATACAAGCACTGAAGCTATGAAACCATGACACCATATGTGACCCACAGTTAGCTTAATCACAATGGTAACAGACAGACAATGAAAAACCATGATTCAGTATCTGACAAGAATTTGATCTACCACACTTAGATTTTTTAGTGCATTTGAAATATTGTGCATTTTGGTAAGATGGTAAAAATGTGTCATGACATACCTTGGTCTGGAGATAGTGGGGGTAGTAGTAGGTATAGTGGGGGTACATTGGCTGCTGCTCCAAACGTTTTCCCATGTAGCTGGAATCCTCTTTAAGATATTTGATGCTGGAGACTGGATGCTTGTGTGATTTCCTTTTAAAAGAGGACTGGCCTGGATTCTTCAAAAGCAGATGGGATGCCGAACGGTAAGCTTTCTTCTTCTTGCTGGTGAAGGAGTGTGACAAGAACGCACACAGTGGGGTAGTGCGGGATTGGGATTGAGGGTACACTTTTAGCCAGTCTACTTGTCTGAGAGCTCACAGGAAATCTTTTAAAACCATTACGAAAAGAGAGATGATCCCAGAGTGTTAGGGTTATATGGGCACTGGGAAGATAAAGGAGGAAACAAGAGAGGTAATTGAAGAGAGGGAAAGGAAGAGAGGATAGAAGAAGAACAAGGATGGAGGGATGAAAAAGGAGCGGATGGGCTCCAGTTGCCGGTTCCTTTGCAGACTCGCTCTAAAAACCAGACTTCTTGTTCTCCTCTGCTGCCCTCAACATGCCCCTCGATTTCATTCCAGGCGTCTTTAGCTTGTTTACCGTCTTCTTCTCTTCCGACAAGACCCAGATCCCACCAGGAGCGAGGCTTGTATCCCGTTCTGTGATTTATCCTTAAAAGACTAGGGCAATAAGCACAAGCAGCAACTCAGACAAGATATGGAGGAGAGGATCTAGAGCAAAAACTGTGACAGCCTTTTGTTACGCTCCCGGGATAGATAAATAGATAAGGTAACGCTGGTGTGGAAGGATGAGCAGAGGGGGAAAAAAAGTCCAGATGCCAGACTCAAGAACACACAGGAAAATCCCTTCTGATCCACAAGATGCCTCTTTTTCTTCAAACTCTATTTTCCAATCCCTCTTTTTCCTCTTTCCCTGACGGCGTGCGTGTTCCCCGCTGGCAGCCGTCAGTTTGTGGCGTGTTGTGGCAGCGGTGGCAGCGGCGGTACGTGTGTGACCGTGCATGTAACTGATAGGGGAGAGTGTGTGTGTGGCTATAGGGCTGTCTGCTCCACTCTGTGCAGCCGAGACAGAGGGGGCTCGGCTTCAGCGTGGTTTGGCTCCTCCCTATTCTGGCTTTGCACTCTCTCTCTTCCTGCATGTGTGTGTGTTTTCACAGGGCGAGCTAAAAACAGGAGGAGTGGCCGGTCCTGCCCTCGTCCGAGCTGGTAATACAGACAGAATTGGGCCGTTGGTAAAGAGGCGGAGCTGGCAGTGGGAACATGAAGAGCCAGAGTCGGGTAAAAGGTGAAAGAAGGATACAGCTTTGGGAGTGGAATTTGGATAGGCACAGTGCCCCCCTACTGGCACTGGTAAGGCGAAGCAATAACACTGTTTGCTAAAGTGAAAGCACTCACTGGATTAACCAAGCCATTTAATCTCACCCTTTTTTATTCTGAAACCTTTTGGAGTTTAATTAATTAAAAGCATTTGAAGTCAGTTCTGAAAGTCATCATGACTTTTATAAAAGCTTCAGTCAATATAATACGTCTTCTGCAATTGAAGGCTTCATTTAAAACTAAACTAGCAATGGAAGCATACCATTCAGCTGTAATATTAAATATGTAATCATCAATGAATTAATGAATTCAGCTACATGAACAACCACTGATGCTCATGATTATACATGTAAATGTGAATTAACACTCTGCTTATAACAATGGCATTTTAAAGAATATATAATATATATAAAACACAAGCAATGACTGAGTAGGTGTGTGCTGCAGAGCAAACAGAGCTGCTTCGAAACCCAGGCTGCTAAAAGGGCCCAACATGCTGCTGGATGTTTGGCACAGTGACCCACTGACACACTGCTGCCTGTTCTGTGATGTAACCAGGTTTAAGTAGTGCTCTTACATAAGCAGTAGTGAGCCATGCATGAAAAGAGCGGCCTGCCCTCTGACTGCATCCGCGTGATAGAGACAAGACTTGGCAGACAATGCAAGTTCACTGCAGCGGAAAAGAGGCGCGAGAAAAGAATGCACAACACAAAACCTCCTCAAAGATAAGACCTTCGCTTCTTGTGGCCAATTAACACGAGCTGCGGTGCATACAGCGCATCACTGTCTTTGTATGCTATTGTGTACTCATCTGAGAGTCCTTTCTGCACACGGAATCTATTTTTATTTCCTCTGTCTGCTAATACAATATACTGTGTAATCACATGCCAAGCAAAAGGTTAGTTTGCTACAAATTGGTTTCCAAAATAGAATTCAAAGACAGAAATGAACAAAATTAAAAGTGAAAATATATATTTTATATAACTTTGTGACAGGAGGTTTGCTCCTATTGTATTTAAATATGAGGGGTGATTATGAAATCTTTCACTCATAGTACCTTCATCATACAAGAATAAATGGTCCAAAATGGTATATTGACAGCCCTACCAGAGCATCAGAGTCACCAACTGTAATGAAATGCAGTGTTTCTGACCTCATGATAATGCCAGGCTCGTGGCCTAAATCCAAGCCATTTTCATTTATTGTCTATTTACATCTATTGTTAAATTAACTATATCACTAAAAAATAACCATACCACTAAACACATCACTATGTCTTTTGTTTGAATACATTCTTTAGTTATTTTAGCTTTTTATTTTTATTTTTATTATATTATATTATATTTTATTATAGTATAGATAACTGGGCAGTGTATGCTATTTTTTTGCTTGACACACTTAGGCGGAAGAAGCAAAGAATCTGGCAGCAATTCAACTCCCCACAGTGCACAGCTGTAAAAGTAGCCAAAAAATAATGGTGTCCTTGTAGCATAAAGGTTAGTGCAATAGTTTCTAGGGACCCATGTTCCTGGTCTTTTGCTGCCACTCACTGAACCATTGTGTTAAATTTCATAGTAATTCATTTGTGGGTGTCAAAGGTGCTGTGACCTTAGCTTGCAATAATTTTAGATTTAATACCTTCAAACCAAAATATTTAATAATTTTCTGAAGGTGTAGCAAGCCAAACAAAAGGTATTGATTTTATTGCACTTGTAGTTAAGGCATGTACGTTCCATAACCTTTGCAGTCAGAAGGCTTCACATTGAAGGAGGGAGGTTATACATTCAATGCACAATGTGTTGTACGCTGAATGCCAAACACACAATGAAAGAAGGTGTACGTTTGATATGCCTGAGGACACTAGCTAAAGTCATGAAAAATTAAGACACTAGTGACAATGCAGTTTGGCAAAACAAAGTAAAAATCAATTCATCCTACTGCGGGGTAGAGCCAGTACAAAACCTTTTGCAAAACCCACCAGTGTTTGCATAAACTGACATGGTAATAGTAGTGGAGTTTGCTGTTGCTTCATTAGTTCGAGTAAAGGAGGCAAGACAGCCACACAACAGTTGCTGAATTTTATAAATGCGATATGCTGATTCACAACACAGACAAGAGAAGTCGCTCTGTGTTAGCTGGAAACAGCTTGTAGATTAACATGCCAGTTATGATTGGGTTAAATAAAATTGGTTTCAACATGTAAAGTGTTGAAATAGGCTAGTAAAAGCTATCCAGAGAAACCCCATGACAAGGAGAAATATGAAAACTGTTTTCTACTTTGTGCCACTGATTCAGCTTAAACTGTTATTAGTGCACCAATTTGCTGCACCTGCCTTGTTTTGTACACTTCATTTGCATCAAAACCTCAACTAACTATTTGTCTAAAAGGAGATGATACTGTAAAAAAGGAGCACTGCAAATACAAGACAGAAACTGGCAGCTGGAGCCAAATATCCAAATATCAAAGTGTTTTCATTGACACTGTGTGTTCTTAAAGCCCCTGGTCTTCAAAGAAGTTTTCAGATGGAGCAGGAAAAGGCCATGCTGTGACTCATGGATGTATTCCTCTCAGCGCTCAACACCAGATGTATAACAAACGCTCCTTTAGCTCAACAGACCGGGAAAACAGAGGCAGGAGTTGAATTCTGTGGAATCTGCTTTTCAAAACAAAAAATATCTGTCTACACAACTTATCGAAAGACATGCAATATGCAACACCTGCGATGATATGCATTACAATAATATTACAAGCAATATTTGGGTAAACATTTTGACATTGTAACTTCAACAAAATTTCTCTGGATTTACTGGTCAAAAGACCTGTAAAATAAATCTAAAGGCTAAATCAGAACCAACTCAGCACTAAAGCAACTCAAACAAAGATTAAACTGTAGACCTAATCAAGAGATTTGTGTCTGTATTATTGTGATTTTTATTTTTTTATTTTTTGCCAATTTCAAGACCACAAAAAAGTCTGGGATGGTGTCACAAACAAAACTACTACTGCTCAAAACTACAGTTCCAAAATGGACTAATACATATTATAATCCAGATATAACTATAGAGCTATAAAGAGAAGCATGTAGGTCGTGTGATCAGGAAAATCAAGTAGATCAACTTGAAACACATTAGAAGGGCTGCTCAATTTATTTTGGTCATAATTTAAATCACATATATTTTTTATGAATAATCCTTTGGTGGAAATGTTTGTTAATTATTTCATAGTTTAATTAAAATTGATTTGATATAGCTTTGTAACAGCTTTAGTCAGACTTATAGCCTCAACTGTTTGACACAATCAAAAATAGTGTAGGCCAAATTAATTGTTTTTCTCCATTATTTAATTTTGGTAATTGAGAGAAGCCCTACACATTAGGTTAACACACAGAGCTGTATCTGTGGTAATTGTATTTGAATAAAACATTAACAGCAAAATTATCCTTCAGCTACAAGCCCCAACCACATCTCTTAAAGCCTATGGGGAAGTAGAAGCTACTGAAACTAAGCAATTTGAATCTAACACAATACAGAGTGGAGTCCGGATTTCATAAAAATGGATTCAATTCAAACTCAAATGTGACCTCAAGATCAGACTAAGTACAGACTAAAGTACAGACTAAAAAACTAACATTAGGTACCTCCCCACCCAACATGTTATGCCATTTCAGGTTAGCCAGTCTCTCTTGGTACGTTGACATCAGCCCCAAAATACATGCATGTGTTGTAGATTGGTGTATCTAAATTGGTCTTAAAAATATAATGTGGAAGTGAATTGTATAGTGTCAGCCCTGCAACTAGATCATAATACAGGGTCCATCCTAGATCAGATTACGTATGGCTTGGTATCAAAGTTAATTATGAGCACTGGAAGCTATGTTGATGCTGACAGTCGAGACAAGTAGGCAAGAAGCAAACATATTAGTCTCAGAATATTACAAAATTGCACAAACTATATGTGAAGCTATCGATGCATATAAAATAATTTCAGAAGACTGTACGACAAGCTCCGCTTCATTACTTAATGTAGTGACAAATCATCTTGGGGTCCTTGGGCAAATCCCGCACCAGCCATCTCACTTTTTACTCCCATCTTCCACCCCTCATTTCCACACTTGACTTGATTAGAAGAACTATATAAAAAATAAAAGTACATCAGTGGGTTCATTTGAACAATTATGCAGATGAGACGGGGGATAAAACTTTTATTAATGTTGCAGTGCTGAAGTGTTGCATCAGATAATGCTACTGAAGTTCATTAAGTCTATCACTGAAGATGAATATATTCTAATTAGTTTGAAGTCACTATGGTCTGCATGGCATTATTGTTAGGCTATGTCAGCAGAAAACTCCACTACAACCCAGGTATTAATAAGACCACTGATTTAGGTGCATGATAATAATGTGTAATAGCCAGAAGGGCATGGCTGCAGGTGAAGACAGGTTTTAGGCATGTGTAACTGTGTACATGACATATAGTACGACAAGAAAATTTAACAATACAAATACAACTAGAAAGCACTCGGAGAGTGCATACCGACGCCAGGACAGCTAATTTCCCCTATACAATGTTTTGGCACTAACTGCGACTTTAATCTGTGATGTCTAAGGGGCTTTATATTGT
>JAVQKG010200147.1:0-14040 GCA_036025885.1 Hypseleotris bucephala
ACCGCAACTGACCAATAAGATGGCAGTTACCTCAATAGCGCCACCTATGGACTGAATGAAAAATGTCATTTTAGAGAAATTTACAAAACTTGGCAAAAGCATTCTTCACACATCCAGACTAATCACAAAAGTCAAATAGACCCTTCCCATATTTGTCATGGTTTGGGGGCGGGGCCTCTTAATTACTCGTTAACAATATAAAGGCCCTTAGACATCACAGATTAAAGTCGCAGTTACTGCCAAAACATTGTATAGGGGAAATTAGCTGTCCTGGCGTCGGTATGCACTCTCCGAGTGCTTTCTAGTATATAGATTATAATTATTTTTTTTCTAGCTCTAAATCTGATTGGCCCACGTGCAATGGACGTTCTGGCAGAGCTCTCATATGTTTCAATGACACCTGACCACTTCCCCTCCATGTTCTGTAAGGTAAGAAAATGGTGCATGTAGTATAAGAATGACTACAATGTTATTATTGGTGGAATATTTACTGTGTGTGCATGAATTTACAGGAGATGAGTGTAGGTTATGCCAATGGTATCAGAGTGATGAGTATGACCCACACTGGGGAACCAGGGTTTATGCTGTACATCCCAATTGAGGTAAGGGTTGCTTTGCTTGCAGCTCATTATTGTGTCATTAACTTGCTACTATACTGAAATGGTCTATTTACTGTTTCTTAATGTGTTTCACAGTATGCTCTCCATGTGTACAATGAGGTCATGTCTGTGGGCCAGAAGTATGGGATTCGTAACGCAGGATACTATGCTTTGCGAAGCTTACGCATAGAGAAGTTCTTTGCCTTCTGGGGTCAGGATATTGATGCCTTTACTACCCCACTAGAGTGTGGACGAGAATTCAGAGTGAAATTTGATAAGGTTTGTTTTTTGATACAGTAAAAATTCAGTATGATTGCTGTTGAAAAACGAACAGGAAAGATTTTTAGCTACATTGATTTGATTTATATCTTACTGTCTGTAATTTCATATTTTTGTGGATGAGTGGAGGAATATAACCACAGTAATTAGCCATCTGCTTTTTGAAACCTTGGCAAAACATCTGTAACAGTTTGTCAGCCTGTAGCACCTGCAGGCATAATAAGTGGCACTCACATGCGGCAACATTATGCCTATTCACTGTTAATTAATAGATACCATCTTTAAATGGACTTCAGAGATTACTTCAGGATTAAAAAAATACTATTGCAAACCTAATAAACTCTGTGTAGCTATATTTGCAGATTCTCAGTGATTGTATGTTGTGTTTTAAAAACCTCTCCACTTCCATCAGGACACAGATTTTCTTGGTCATGAAGCTTTACTGAGGCAGCGACAGGACGGTGTGACCAGAAGGTTTGTCATGTTGGTTCTGGAGGACCATGACACTGAGTTGGATCTGTGGCCGTGGTGGGGTGAGCCTATCTACCGTAATGGTCAGCTGGCAGGTACCACGACCAGCAGTGCATACAGCTACACCCTGGAGCGTCATGTGTGTCTGGGCTTTGTATCGCCACCACCAGGCCCAGAGGGGCTTCCAACACCCATCACACCAGACTTCATCAACCGAGGGGACTATGAGGTGGACATAGCTGGCCAGCGCTACCCTGCTAAAGCCAAACTTTACCCCTTCAGTTCCCTGTTCACCCAACAGAAACGCCGCAAAGAGGACCTGGAGCTCAGCAACCTTCAGGGCAAGTGAAGTGATATCATGGAAGGCTTTACTTTTGCCCCTAATAGGGGTTTGTGTGGCACTCCTCTAGATCACCAAATCCACTCCTGCTAGAACCGCACAGTGCCAACTATTTCACTTTTATCACACTCAGTCAGAGGGTATGATTGCACCTTCACTTTTGTCCTTTTGTTTCCCCTCTTTAAAAAGTGCAATATCAAACAAGGCGTCAATTATCAGATGCACCAATTATGTTTCATCGTCCTAAATCCATTCTGCAAAGTGCCTTTGTTAAGGCAACATCAGCAGGAACTGCTGAGAAATGTCACTTTATTTACATAGTTTTTCATTAAGAAGAAATTCAACTTACGAGCCATGACTAATACATTTGTCGACAGTCTCATTCATTGATGTGCAATTACATTGTTTGTTACTTGCTTTAAAGATGGGTGGGTAGATATGTTGTGTATACTGCAGTGTGGATAAATTCATATATTCTGACCACTACATTTGGAAAATACAAGAGAAGGATGATGTCCTTCGCACTTAAGAAAAGGGAAGAATCTCTATAGTCTTGTTTTAAGGCTTCCCATGATTCTCTGTTGAATCAAAAGGCACAATTATTGTGTATAAGGTGGTGTCATGTTGCTGTGTCCAGACAGATGTTTTTATGGTGATGTAGTCTGTTATTTATGTGGTTGTCTGTATAGAGAAATGTGCTTTTAATTATTAGCTTTTTTTGGTTATGTGAGTGTGAATGTGTGAGAATGGTACACATATATTGGGTTGTGTAGATTTTGTTCAGACCCCGAGTTGACCTGAAAAGGGAAGAGTTTATTTACTTTTGCATTAAAGTTGTGTATTTTTGTAAAGCTAGCGTGTATGTTTGTATTTTCTTCCCCTATTGGTTATGTTATATACTGTGCTTTCCTAAACATGCTGTGCATGTAAATAGCAATTGCAAAGTAGATTCTGCAATATTATTGTAAAACTTGCTGTTATTGAGCAAAAGGCACAAACTTATGATCCATTGAGTTGAAAATGAGACTGTTTAGTAAGAAGTCTTTAACTTAACACTGTAGGGGTTTACTTCATTAAAAACTATCTGATTTTCTGTTCATCTTGTTGTTGGCCAGTGCTGCAACAAACTGTACAATCATGTACTACTGTGAAGGGCTACTGTTATTGTGTTTACTCTAAAATGGAAAGTTATCATTGGATCACAAACATAACAGTCATTTAGATGAGTTTTCCTAGTTCAGTTCCTTTTATTATAAAAGCAAGTTGAATGTTAATGACCTAAATCACCACCACCAAATATACACAATCAACAATATCTGATGCACTTGTACTAACTTTATTTAATAAATTAAAGTGTCTTTATTATTTTGATTAACCATTAAAAAATGTTTCCGCACAAACCTGAGTGACTGTCTGTATGCACTGTGACAAGCCCAATGAGGAGAGAGCCAGGGGAATGATACAACGAAACACTTTAATCACATTTTACAGCATGACACTTGTATGACACATTTGGAACACACATCACGTCCTCCTGGCTTTGCGCGGGCGGCATCCATTGTGTGGCACAGGGGTGTTGTCAGTGATGGATACCACCTCCAGACCTCCCATTGTCAAGCCTTTGATTGCAGACTGCATAAGATACAAATCCAATTTCAATTAAAAAGGATATTTTCAAGACATCAGTTTAGATCCCTACTTTTAAAGCCAGGGGATAATTGAAGGCCATCTTTTGTAACAGTGTCTGCCAGGGCTACATTTCCTGAGACATCAAATTCTTACTAGTTTTAATACTTACAAGACGTCCAGGTCCAATCCCTTTGACCACAACACGGACATATGTGACACCCTTTGCTGTTGCTTTCTATTCACAAATAAACAACATAAATTACAAAGTAGTTATTCATGTTTTAAAGTACAAATACACTGAGACTCACTGCAGCAGCTGATATCCCTGCAGTTTGGGCTGCGATGGGGGTGGATTTCTTCACATTTTTAAAGCCCTCTGTCCCACAGGATGTCCTGACAAGAGATGCTCCAACACTGTCTGTCAGCTGAATGTGTGTACTGGTAAACAAAAGGTGACATTGTTATTTTTTCAGTTGATTTTATTTTTAATAGTAGCGAATGCAACCACTTCTTAAATACAGACATTTTTAGCTCTCATAAGCCAAATACTGGTTTAAAACAATGCAATTTGAACTTTTAAATTGGCCCGGAAGTAGGCAAATGATTAGATAACTAGATCCACGCTGTCGTACACGACAACAAATGTATATCGGCGAAACGCCCGCGCGTCTGCGTCAAATGCTATAACACCGATGACCTTATTGATTGGAGATTGCTTGTGAGGAATTATTAGGACCCGTGATGCACAATGCCGGTTTAGTGTCTTGCCCAGGGACACAACAACAATATAAGCTCAGGCAGGGATTTGAACCGGCTGCAGGGCGAATGCTTACCCTCTGTGTAACCGCTGCCCTGGATGTTTGTGAAGGATGCTTTTGCCAAATTTTGTAAATTTCCCTAAAACTACATTCTATAGTCAGTCCCTAGGTGGCGCTATTGAGGTAACTGGCATCATATTGTGTGAGTGTGTTCATGGTGGAGGGTGAAAAATTGTTTCAAGTTTGAGCGTAATAGGGCAAAGTATGTGCAAGATAGAGGCTGTCAAATATATCTGACTCCCCAATTTCAATCAAATATGGCCGACTTCCTGTTTGTTGTAGGTCGGTGATGTGGAGAATCACAGTACCAAGTTTCATAGCTCAGTAACCTGCCTCTGTGACCATAGCCCGGATCTCTGTGCCAAATTTGGAGAGATTTGGTTAACGTTCAATAGGAGTAATGGCTCCAATAAAATGCTCAAAATCCTTAGTTTGTTAATTAATCAATTACAGTTGATCGCAGAAGTACCAAACTCAGTCTAGTTCAGCGTCTTCATCATATGTAACTGTCCACAAAGCTAGAAGAAGATGGGGCAAAAACTCTCTGAGTTACTGCATTTTCAAATTTAATCCTTAATTAATTAATTACTTAATTACTATTCATCGCAGATGTACCCAAATCAATCCAGTTCGGCGTCTTTACTGTATCTAAGTATCTGCAAAGTTTGAAAGTGATCCGGCAATTCGTTTTTGAGTTATCGCGTTCACACGGCCAATCTCGCGTTTCGCCGATATAATTACATTTCACACATTATTTACCTTTTCTTTTTTTCTTCTTCTCAGGTGGTTACTTCATTGTAAAAGGTCAGGAAAAAGTCATTCTGATCCAGGAGCAGCTTTCCAAAAACAGAATCATCGTAGAGCAGGACAGGAAGGGTGCAGTGGGCGCCTCCGTCACCAGGTCAGGAATATAACCACCAGTCCTGCATTTTATTCATCTCTAGAAAAATGTCTTCTACTATAAATATATTCAAACAGCCATGAGTTTTGAATAAAGAAATCGGATGTTTTTTTTCCAGCTCAACCCATGAGAAGAAAAGCAGAACTAATATGATTGTAAAACAGGGCCGTTTCTATCTGAGACACAACACACTGTCAGAGGACGCTCCCATCGCCATCATCTTCAAGGTACTTTCACTGACCACTGCTCTCTTCAGTGTCCACAAGAGGGCAGTATCAGACTACTATATACTGTTGTGAATGGCTCTTCCTATCCTGTATTAGTTTTGTCAGTGACCAAAAACAGTTGGCTAGTATTAAGAAATACTTGGCAAAAGCAAAACAGGATCAAATAATTTTGACAGATGCCACTTATTATTGATACTGTTTTATATATATATAGACCATCTTGTCAAAGTATCAACTAAAAACTTATACTCTTACAGTCTTTAGTCAATCTGTGATTTCTAGGTATCTAAGATTCTGAGTCACTTTGTGTCTAAAATAAATATAGTTTGATGATACACTCACCTTTTCTAATTCATCTCCTTCATTACACTCTATCACAGTCTCACACAAACCAGGAAGTATGTACACAAGCCAGGAAGTATGAGAATAACATAACAGGTAGTGCAGCTTTAATATGTGATATACTATCATATGTTTTATTTCCCTTCTGTCAGTGAAATGTCATGTATCCAGCTGGCCTGATTAACTGTGTGCTCCACTGAGGGGGACTCATGTGTATGGGTTTAGACAGAGGTGGTGACAGTTGTAATGTGTTTGCGCTGTGGCTCTTTTGACTGGAGAAAGCCCACATCCATTTTGGGACTAGTCGGAATAGTTCCCACAGCTTTCACATTTCCATAAGCAAATGTCAGACTACTGGGGGACTCTCTAACCCCAGTCGAACTTACCTACAATATTCTGTTTGCAAACTGTCTGTGTTGACCGGATCATTGTAGACTTTTGGATATTAGCCATACTATTTCACTCAGGGCTGTGCAATTAATTGAATTTCAATTACAATTTCAATTTTTGCTCCTCTCAATTACTAAAACTAAATAATCAAGAAAAAATAATGAGTTAGCCCTGCACTAATTTTGAATTGTGTCAAACGCTAAGACAAAAATAATCTAATTTTGATATTGTTTGTTAATGGCTTGAAATAATGTATTAAGCAATATATTTCTTTACCAAAATTAATAATTGTTTACAATAACCGTGATTTCAATTATAACCCAAATAATCATGATTATTATTTTTTCCATAATCGAGTAGCTATGTCAGACAACTGAGGGATTGTTCAATTTAACTCCAGTCGAACTTACCTACAACATTGTGTTTGCAAACTGTCTGTGTTGACCTGATGATGGTAGACTTATGGATATTAGCCGTACTATTTCATCTCCCTGTCATGTGACCACACAGGGCATGGGTGTGGAGAGTGACCAGGAGATCGTCCAGATGATCGGGACAGAGGAGCACGTCATGGCCAGCTTCGCCCCGAGTCTGGAGGAGTGTCAGAAAGCACAGATCTTTACACAGACACAGGTATTACAGACAAATATACAAAATATATAACAGGGACATTAACAGTGGGGAAAACAAGGAAAAATAAAATACAAGATAATGCTATTACACAGTCCAACCATTTTCACCAATGTTGTTTATTTTTTTGTTATTGAGGTTATTTGATAGGGACATATACACAGTAACATAGACAAACTGAGTAGTAACAGTTGGTGCTTATAACGTAAACTAATCTGCAGTTTATCTAAAATACTACAGTAAATATAATCTGTGTTTGTGTGTAGACACTTCTAAAACAGGTGAGTAATAATAATAAAAATAATGCATATTCCTTACTTGTCTGGAAACTCAAAGACACTTTACCTTGCATTATTCATTCACTCCACAGTCACCACAGGTGGTGGTAAGCTATCTGAGTAACCACAGCTGCCCTGGGGTACCTCCGACCAATGTGCACAATGTGGGTTATGTCTTGCTTACACAAAAACAGTATGTCTCAGGCAGGAATTCAAACTGACCCTCTAGTTGCAGCTCAAATACTTACCCTCTGCTCCATTGCTGCATCAAACCACTTTAACTGTTATCATAAAAAATGGGCAATTTGGTGCTTGTATTCTTAGTGTATAACCTGCAGTAACCAGTTGAATAGAACTCCAGGACCTGTGCTGAGCTAGGTTTATTGTCTTTGTACAGTTAGTTAACTGATAAAGAATGGACACCAGCAGATTTTTGCAGACAGGTTCAATCAAAGGCTGTTTGACTTATTTGCAGTTGCATTTTTCAAGATTACAATATCAATTAAAATTCATTTTTAAAACACCATGTGGGACTTCAGTCAAAAGGTTAGCCCACCCCTGCTCCAAAGTATACCCCTGTGACTTTAGTTGACGGTGAATTGTAAAAAATACTATATATGATCTTTCACAATTTTTCACTACTATATATGAACTTCTACAGTATACAAAAATGTTCTTAACCATTAAGAGATTCATCAGTTGATCGCTGATCACCTCCTCATACTGAGTATGTATTGTATATAGTGTATTGGTCCAGCTGGCAGGTGTGAGCCTAATGACTTGTAGTCCATTGAGTTGAAGTGTGGTTGGTACTGTGCAGACACACTCCTGGGGCAGCCTGTTGTCAGTGTGTTTTGTTTTAACAGTCAGTTAAGTAATGATTTTCATGGCTCATTCAGGAGCCCTGTGACATCCACTGATGAATGAAATGTGCCAATTTGTTTTTCATAAAGCTGATGTTGTTAGAGGAGCCACTGATGAGGCCATGTTGGGCTCCTAGCAACAGCCGAGCCCCTCTCATGTCCCTGTGTCTGGCACACTCACTCATCTCCTTTCATGGGATTCATTGGTCATTGTATTCAACACAATGAGGCCTAAATCTATATAATTAAATGAAGATAAGGCTTAAAAACACTGTAATCACATCATGGTGGAATTAATTGTCCTAAAACGTAACCTGATCTTTTATTAGTGACATGAAAACATCAGATCCATGTGATCTGATCAAATCAAATCTCTGACAATTACTCAATTGTAAAATGATGTGTATTTGTACACATCTATAAGTATTTAGACATTTAGCATTTTAAGTTGAAATGATTCATTCATTTATTTGCATGTAAAATATAACACTCATGAATATATAAAGCGTATTTCGTACATAGAGGGCATGGTGGGTGGTCTTCTCCCCTCACTGACCTTTCCTCTATAGTTCACTGACTGTTGTGTCACATCCTTTTTTGCCTTAAATAAAAATGATAACATTTCATTTTAACCTAATGAATATCTCTCACCTAACCTAATATACTCTTAAAGGCAATAAATCCCAAATTAAAATACATGTATGTGATAATCTTCTTGAATTGTCATAAGTAAACTAATTCCTGAAAACAATAATGAAAAAAAACGTTATTAAAAAGTTTGAAGTAAGGGTGGGCAATATGGTAGAAATAAGATTTTAGTTAACTTTACCCAGAAGACTACTGCTTCATATAACCCTATTTACTACCAATTCCCTATAAATCCAATCCATCTATTTTATTAATATGAACACTGGCATTGTTACATTAAAAATGACAGTGAAGAGCAGAGAATAAATAAATGTATAAGGTTTCAACAGTCTTCCCAGATTCGCAGATCACCATAACTTGACATCACGATTAGTTTTTTTTAATCACATCACCCCTCTCTTGTATGAAGTATGGTGTTTCATACTTCATGTCCCCCTGACCTCCTGTCTGCTGTTTGCTCCTATAGGCTCTGCGTTTTCTGGGGAACAAAGTGCGTCGACAGCGGATGTGGGGAGGCCCTAAGAAGACCAAGATGGAGGAGGCTCGAGAGCTGCTGGCCTCACTCATTCTAACACATGTCCCTGTGAGTAAACAAGCTGTATACAGGCTACACTTAGAATCTACTCAACACTGACTTCTGAATTACACTCACCCAGGTCAAGGAGTTCAACTTCCGGGCCAAGTGTATTTACCTGGCAGTGATGGTGCGCAGAGTCATCCTGGCTCAGGGAGACAACAAAGTGGACGACCGAGATTACTATGGCAACAAGAGACTCGAGTTAGCTGGACAGGTAAACATGGGAGTACTTTATTCAGAATTGTTTTAAGGGTTTTCTTAATAGGTCTTACAGTTTGCAAAATCCACTTATTGGAGCTTTTAACCATGTTCTAAAGTTGTTTCTACCTCAAAACAAGTTGTTTTGTTTCATTCAGGCATGTTTGAGCAATTAGTTATGTTGAGTTATAGTCCTGATAGTAGCTGAAAATGGATTCACCATGGGGCTAACCTTATAACAAATTAGGCCAAACCATGAAGTACCCCTGCCTGTTCCTGCACTGTCAACTAATGCACCCAGAATCATTGTTGTCACTACCACTTAATATCTGATTGGAGAAGATATGTTTTCGGCCGTGAGGGTGTCAAGGCATAGTTTATATCCCAGAAGAAAGAAAAAGTGGTTGCTTTTAGAAAGCCCCAAAAAATGGCACAAATGGTTTGTTCCTGTATTGAAGAGACAGATAAGTGATTAGTGTTTGTTATAAAGTCCCAATGCTCCATAAAACAGCTTGTATTAGGGAAATATTGTGTGTTTGATGTTGCAAAACGTAAAATAGTAACCTAAATGTATCCAAAATGGACTCTCATTTCAAATGTGCAAAAAACACAATATAGAACATTTAAAATCATTTTAATATTTAAAACTAACATGAATAAATCTGTAACTTTAAGTAAATCACGCCTATGTCTAAGTATAATAATTCTAAACTTGAAACACTTTTTTAATGCCTTTCATGAACCATGTTCTTAATCGTTCCCATTTCCTATAACATAAAAGTGTTTACTTGTTTAACTTTGTTCTTTAAGCCTCTAGAACACAACGTCTCCTTGATTCCTAATACCAGTCAACAGAAGTGTAGTGTGCACATGTTAGGTCTAAATGGATCAGTGTTGGCCTGGGCCTGATCTCTCACCTGCATCTTTGTTCTGCCTGCCTCTTTAATAAGTCTCATTATTTTCTCAGCTTTGTTTTTTGGTGTTTTGTTGTGCTCCCCCTCCTCCTCCTCTGTATTTGAGCCTGTCTTTGTCAGAGGCAGATATGCGGTGGCACTAAAATCCCAGGGCTGAGGAAGCATGGGGATTTTTCAGCAGCATGACAATAGAATGTCTGCCTTGACTGGAGCGATTGAGCTAATCCGTACGCCCCGCTCTGATAATGTAATTACTGCTGTGTTAAGGCCTTTAATTTCCCCCCAACCTGCTCTGTGTTGGAGCAGGAGATGGAGGGGCTGTCAGAGCTGTCTTTCAATAGGGGGCTTACACATTAACAACGCCTGCAATCTCCTCTCTCTTCAATTATGGTTCCCTGACATTCAACTAATTGGCCTGGCTGCACAACAGAAGCTTTATTTCTTTATTAATTTGGAGCAGCACTGCCTGTTTGTTTTGGTGTATGCTAATGTTGTGCTGTGGTGGGGGCTCTCAGGGGGGGGCTCCTGTATAGGCCCAGCTGTAGATGACATGGAGCTGGCAGGGCAGGTCAGGTTTATCAGTCACAGCACAGTTATTAAATCAGCACAGGATTATAGGACTGCTTTACTTACAGGTATTGTTTCACCAACAAGTCTACACTGAGGTGTTCTGTATGTTTGCAGCTTCTCTCACTGCTGTTTGAAGATCTGTTTAAGAAGTTTAACTCAGAACTGAAGAAGATCGCAGACCAGATCATCCCCAAACAGAGAGCAGCACAGTTCGACGTGGTCAAACACATGCGTCAGGATCAGATCACTAACGGCATGGTCAATGCTATATCCACCGTGAGTCTACACTACAAGTACTACATCTAATACTACATTAATGATCATGAGACAGTGGTAGACTCCTGCTGTTGTCCACAGGGGAACTGGTCTCTGAAGAGGTTCAAAATGGACCGTCAGGGGGTGACCCAGGTGCTGTCTCGCCTCTCGTTCATCTCAGCCCTGGGCATGATGACCAGGATCTCCTCTCAGTTTGAGAAGACCAGGAAGGTCAGCGGTCCTCGCTCACTACAGCCTTCACAGTGGGGCATGTTGTGTCCATCAGATACACCTGAGGGAGAGGTGAGTCCCAGCAATGATGTTCTAAAGACAACTGTAATGATGTAATGTGTCCACTGTGTTTATAGGCCTGTGGTCTAGTGAAGAACTTGGCCCTCATGACACACATCACCACTGACATGGAGGATGGTCCAATCATCAAACTGGCCTTCAACCTGGGAGTAGAAGATGTGAACCTGCTGTGTGGAGAGGAGCTGTCCTATCCCAGTGTCTTCCTTGTCTTTCTGAATGGTAAAAGTCAAACTAGTCTGAAGTAAAAACAAGAAGTAAAACTTTACAAACAAACACATTAGACATGGCAGTGGTCTCTTGCTCTTTAGATCATTTCAAAAGGAGACTTAATCCCCCTGTTTTGAATGTGCTGCTTGTGAACATTAAGGGAAAATAGTGTGTTTAGTATTTAGCAGCAAAGCTGATAAGTCATTCATTTCATGACCATATTATTCTTGAGACAGAACTTGGCCCCTTAATTACTGAATATGTTTGTCTGGCCTCTGATAACTGTCACATTATATTAGCTGTCATAGCATTTAATTAGTTGGTAGCAGCAGGTGTCAAAGCCCTTGAGAGTGTTGTGTGTATGTGTGTCTGTTCTCCACTCCTCTGTCAGAACTGCAGAGAGTCATGAATACACTATTGTGAACATGTGCTGGCCTTTAACACAATTAAAGAAGTATTGTTTATTTAAGAATTAAGTTAAAACAACAGCAATCTCCACAATACTGAGCTGTGGTAAAGGTTGGTATTTAGGTAGTGTGGTTTGGTAGTGGAGGTTGTGTCTTCTCATTGACTTACTGTACATACTGTCGTGTCTGTCCACAGGTAACATCCTGGGTGTGATCCGGGACCACCATAAGCTGGTGAACACCTTCAGACTGATGCGCAGAGCAGGCTTTATTAATGAGTTTGTGTCTATCTCCACTAACCTGACTGACCGCTGTGTGTACATCTCCTCTGATGGAGGACGCCTCTGCAGGTACACACATCACACACAAATAAAGCAGATTTAAACAATGTTCAACAAGAACAGGATTCAGGATTTATGATTTGGCAAAGGGACTACCGATGAAAATTAGCACTGTTTTGCTAATTCGGGTACACTTACATTGTTTGATGTTGATTAATGTACACTGTCCCTTTTTGAAATAAATAAATAAATAAAATGATTAAAACAAATATGGACTTTTTGCTGAGTGCCATTATTCCGAACTATTATTTTTATGTCAATGTTTTTTTTCTAAACAGACCATACATCATAGTGAAGAAGGGCCAGCCAATGGTGAAAAACAAGCACATTGAAGACCTGTCTCAGGGATACAGGTAGGTGTAGTTTTATTTTTTAAGTGTCTAAGCCCTTTTAAGTGATTAATCCAGATGTAACAGTGTTAACGGAGTTATTTCTCTGTAGAACATTTGAAGACTTTCTTCATGAAGGGTTAGTAGAGTACCTGGATGTCAATGAGGAAAATGACTGTCAGGTGGCTGTATATGAACACATGATTAACAAGTGAGTATAGTGTATATTTTACAAAAATACAACCATTATAATTGATAATACATTGTATTATATTTGATCTATTTCTGTGCATGTTTTGTAGAGATACGACACACTTGGAGATTGAGCCCTTCACTCTGCTGGGTGTGTGTGCTGGTCTCATCCCCTACCCTCACCATAACCAGTCTCCCAGGAACACATACCAGTGTGCTATGGGCAAACAGGCCATGGGTAAGAAAGCTCAAAACATTCTTTTTAGACCCTTTTAATGGTTGTCATGTCATGTTCAGAATTCTGTAATGGAAGTAACAATGTGAGGTACATTCACTAATGTTTCTAACCAGGCTCTGACCTTTCCTAGATGTAACAGTCAATATATTTTTTTTTCAACATATTGTGGCTATTGCTACTTTCTCAGTTGAAAACGTATTATGTTGTTGCCTACAGTTGCCTCCATTCCGCAGTTCAGACCAGTCTGTTTATAAACCTTGAAAGTGTCTAGACGGTATGTTTTGTATTTGTATGCACGTCCTCTCAAACACAGATGTTCACTGTATTTTAGCCTTGTGTCAACAGAAATGTCAGCACTCCAAAGCTATTGGTTTGCATAAATGTAAAGATCTGAATGGGATATTTAAATGATGGGACTAGAACCCTGGTGTTTTCCCCCTGAGCTCCTGGTCCTGTCTGCTAACATTTGTGTATGGTGTGTGTGTCTGTGTGTATATGCATGGACATCAAACATGGGGCTTGCGTAGTTGTTCTTTTGTAGGCTGTGTGTGCAGAGGCCCTTTCCTTGCCAGTTACCCGGAGTGTCATTAGTGATTCATTGTGTCTGTTCTGACTGTGCTGGGGGGGTCAGTGTGCTCAGCTGCACCCCACCGCAGAGTGCACCACAGCTCCCTGGAAACAACCCCCCCACCCCAGATTTACCTCCACACACCCTCCCTCATCCTCAGAACACAAAAACACTGGACACACAACTCCTGTCTTGTCTTTTCTGATAAAAATCCCTATACATCTACCACTCTGACTTTCTCTTTACTTCTGCACTTGTCTCTGTGCCCATAGACCTTTGCAAAGTTTGTAAACAGAAAATTATAAATTCTGGAATGGAGGCAACTGGAGGCAAGACCATAATACGTTTTCATTGTAGAAATTAGCATTAGCCAAGAGGGTCCGGCTGCAGGCTCCACCACCATGTACCTCCACCACCACGTACCTCCACCACCACGTACCTCCACCACCACGTACCTCCACCACCACGTACCTCCACCACCACGTACCTCCACCACCACGTACCTCCACCACCACGT
>JAVQKG010200663.1:0-18822 GCA_036025885.1 Hypseleotris bucephala
TCCGTGTTTTAAAAAAACTAAAAACACAAAACAAATAGGCTAATAACACAAACATTTTTAGGCTTTTGAATATTATGCATAAATAAATAATAAATAATAGTAGGAAATGTCATACATAATTTTAATGTATTTTTAACAGACCTATAATTGCAAAACAGTGAAAAAGAAAAAAGAAAAAGAAAGAAAAGAAAACGGTTATTTTAAAAAAGGAAAGAAGCAAGCTAAAGATTCGATTTCCATCTTCAACGTAATTCCTTTTACTCCGAATTAATATTTTTACCACCTATTTGGATTGTCTTTTTTCATGACACCTGCTATGTGTTCCTATTCAAACTCTGACGTCGTAAAGCTAAGTTCATTAACACAGCACACCGGGGACTTTCTTTCTTCACACACAAACCGGTGGCGGAGTCGTTGCCAGAGAAATTAAAAAGCCATCGAGCGCTCGTGCAGCAGCTGATTGGACGGTGGAGGGTGGTGCCCATCAAAAAACACTTCAAATGTAGCGACGCAGCGCGCACAATCAGAGTTCTACGAGCAATCCCATGTCTTCTCTTTCACATAAACAGCCCTAAAAGCAAAATATACATGGCCACCTACCGCGTGCAGAAAGTGATGAGGGGCAGTTTCCCTCCACATTACACTGGTTTCAATTAACGCGACATCCAACAGGACTCAGAGTGCAAAGAACTGACCAGGACAAGTGTTAAAGGGAGGGGCACTTTTGACCACTGTAAATACAAATAGCCTCATGCACTGTCCTCCAGAAATGTTATTTCAATAATAATATATAATAAATAGGCAATAACAAGTGTCAATAATAATGAAGGCTTATTTGTAAAGTCTGATAATATATTTTAAAATAAATGTATCCCGTTTTATTTTTTAATTTTTAAATGTTTTAGATATATTTGAACATGTGCTTTAAATTTTAATTACAGTTTTATAGCGTAGGCTAATTAAAAGCACAGGAACACCATATTTTGACAGTAATAATAAAGGCCATGATTTGACTTTATGACAAATAATGCTCAGTCTGTCTGAATAATGTTAGGCTTTAAAAAATGAAATGAAAGGGGTTGTTAAAAAATGCTAGGTCTAAGTTCAAGTTGATCTCTTGGCTATTTGATGGATACGTTGAGACAAAGCACTGCCCAGCGGTCTGACCCTAAAGCCAGGCCACGCTCTATCCGCACGGAGAAGCTCATTCAAACATGCAATTTAGATATAGTTATACACTAAATAGGCAATATATTTATGTATTATTCCTTCATAAAAATCATTTATATTGTGAACTAAAGTAAGAGTTTTTAAGCAAACATATGCCAAACTGAATAAATTGGATAGTCTACACAAAATAATTAGGCCGAATAGGCCTGTAACCTATAACAAAATTATAGCGCTCAAACGGACAATACAACGCGCTGTTGCATTTGATCACATTGATGTGTGTTCTAAAGGGAATGAGACATCCCGGAAAGGCTGTCCCGGTGCTGCACCTTCACTTCAAGTGTGCCGCATTCCTCACGACGCAGCGCTGTCAAATATTTCAGAATAAGACGTCATGGAAAAACCAGGACACTGTCTGAGATAAAGTAATAGCAAGGTTTAGAAGACGAATTCATTGCACATGACGCCCATTATACTTAGCCTGCCTGCATGAATGCTACAAACATTAATAATATAGGTTAGCGAGAAAACTTTCCACAAAACGAGGAACTTGTGAATAAACCATTTTTTATATGGGACAGCTTTTATAGGCCTATGTTAATGGTATAAACATATGTTCTCTCCCTTATGGAGATAAGTTATTTGGATAAAATCTCAGGTGTGATCATAACTGTGCTTGTACGTAAATTACACATGCTTTCCAAAATCATCTTTTAAATAAAAATAAGTAAATGTTACATGCCAAGGGTCCAAGAAGCGTGTGAGCGCAGAGAGCGGCGTAATGGGATGAAGTCATGAGCGCTAATGAAAGGCAGTAGGCAGAGAGAGGACGGGAGCGCGCGTGCCCCCGGTGCGCACTGGGTGGTCTGCAGCATTCTGATAAATGTGTTGCTCTAAGGCTAAGCTGGCCGCGAGAGCAACGACTAAAGCAACAATGTACATTTATTAAAAAGTAGATTTTATGTGGTCTAAATGCATAATACTTGCATACAAAATGCAGTGAATTATTTTGGGTTCATTTTGTTGCAAAACTTTGCAAAATCAATGAATCCAAAAAGGTGACTTTTACGCACTGTCGTAAATCTAGCCTTGTTGTCCTCACTATGCATTTAAGTCTAAGCAGGGATTCTTGCAGCTAATTTGGGCGTGTAAAAAGCGAAGGGAGACGCGTGCACAGACTGAAGTCACTGGCAGTTGCTCTGGACCCCAGAGAACAATAAGAAGAGCTACTGTCAACAGTTAGTCTATAGGTTATGGGCCGATCGCTCCAGACATAGACTAACCCATATCGAGGTCAGGTCGGTAAAGACTGGCATACACTTAGACTCTTGCTCTGGCTGACTAAAACGCTATGCAAAACGTAGACTATTGGCTAATACGGTGCCATTTTTTAACAGTCTGATCTTCAGTTGTGGAGCCAACCGGCATCCTTCGGGTTGTCTATAGCCTGCTTAATGATATTATCTTATTTACAAAAACTAAACTTACTTCACCTTCGGAGTCCAGAGGCAAACAATCTTCTCTCGTCCCAGTCCGAGTCTGAGTGCGCACATCTCGGCCGAGGCGCACTTCTCTCCTCCCGCGTTCTGCATAAATATTATGACTTCATTACACAAACAATATTCGTGTGCGAAAACGTCCAGCATCTCGCAGTGCAGCGTGGCTACAACTATAGCCTCCGATTGATTGGCTGATCTGACAGACTTTGCTCGATATTTTATTTAAAGAAGGGCAGGCAAAATGTTTACATTGCCCCGTATAAACATCCTGCCCATGTTCCTGTCTATCTTCACAGAAATAATCAGAGCGGTTTGGAATATGAGCAATGAATACTATTTATTACTTCGACTAACAATTAAAATACAAGGGGTACGCTTTAAACATGTAGCCTTTAATAACAGGTATAGCCATGTAATGGCATACATTTAGGTGTTGTGTGAATTTGCTTAAGCCTGGATAACTTGCACTTGTATAAAATATCATTTGACTTTGGCTGTGTGACATTTCTTAATATTTAGGCTATATATCCCCAAAAAGCTAATAAAATGAGAAGAAATATCCTACATTTAGGCCTAAACAGTTAGTCTAATTGTTGCAAATTATTACACAATTGCTATCATTTACCAAATGTTCCATGTAGGCTATTTCTGTAATGTCAGTTCCACTGTATCTAAAATATATTATAATTTTTAAAGCGTGAAAATATAGAAAAAAACACATTTGGCTTAAAAGTGAGCTCAGACTCAGATGTGCACGCTAACAGCCCACCACTGGAGTAGGAGGGAATTGGGCGGGTCCCAACATGAGGACGGCCAAGACATCCAGCTCCCATTGCGCCGATGGCAACAGATAAGTAAAAAGTGAGCTCGTAGGACGCACGACAACACAATAGGTGAAGTGAGAAGCGGCTCCCGTTCTGGTCCTTTTTCACGTTTGGGACTTAAGACTTTCAGACTGCCAGGAATCAGTCAAGGAAAAGTCGAGCACCTATACTTTTACGCGCGCGTCAGTTAAAAACGGTCTTATATTTTGGATTTTTATGAAAGCGAAGAAACCCTCAGCTAATAATCAGAAGTAGCCCATTATTGTTCGACTCCACGCGTACCATTTTTCTAATGACGGCAGAAGTGCAGCAGTCTCCATCGCAGACTCCTGCCCAGAGCAGCCCAATGTCTGTGCCTGAAAAGCCTCACGCTCAGACGGCAGTGATGGAAAGCTCCTCCACCACAAAAACCAAGAAGACAAACGCAGGGATTCGTCGCCCGGAAAAACCTCCATACTCCTACATCGCTTTGATTGTAATGGCGATACAAAGCTCTCCAACAAAACGTCTCACACTCAGTGAAATTTATCAGTTTCTACAGAGCCGCTTCCCGTTTTTCCGAGGTTCATACCAAGGTTGGAAGAACTCTGTGCGTCACAACCTGTCTTTGAACGAGTGCTTCATAAAGTTACCCAAAGGCTTAGGCCGGCCTGGGAAGGGCCACTACTGGACTATTGACCCAGCCAGTGAGTTTATGTTTGAAGAGGGCTCTTTTAGAAGAAGACCCAGAGGTTTTAGACGAAAATGCCAGGCGCTAAAGCCAATGTACAGCATGATGAACGGCCTGGGATTTAACCATATCCCCGAGTCGTACAACTTCCAAAGCAGCGGTCCGGGTCTGTCCTGTCCACCCAATAGCCTGTCACTGGACAGCGGCATTGGCATGATGAACGGCCACTTGGCGGGTAACATGGAAGGCATGGCGTTGTCCGGTCACTCAATGTCGCATTTGTCAACCAACAGCGGACACTCTTATATGGGGAGTTGTCCAGGATCCACGGGGAGCGAGTACCCCCATCACGATAACTCTGCGTCTCCCCTGCTTACAAGTGGAGGCGTCATGGAGCCGCACCCCGTGTACTCCAGCTCCGCATCTGCATGGGCCCCGGGCCCGACTGCTTCTCTAAACAACGGGGCTTCGTACATCAAGCAGCAGCCGCTGTCTCCATGTAACCCGGGGACGAACCCTCTGCAGCCCAGCCTTCCCACACACTCCCTGGAGCAGCCATACCTGCATCAGAACGGACACAGCACCACAGACCTCCAAGGTAGGCCTCACTTAGCGCTTACAGCAAAAAACAAAAGGAGTTCTTCTTATTCCCAAACAATGAAAATAATATAGACTTCACATCTACAAAACCTATACGTCTAGGGCTAGGCTGTAGGTAAAATTTGAGTGCATCAGTCCAAATCCATTTTTTCATTTTAGGAGTCATAAAAATAAATAATCTAAGTTTTGGATTAAAAGGGAAATAAAGCAGGGGGAAGAGTGGACACGAATTTCGTGACAATCTTCCTGCGTAAGAAAAACAAGCGCGCGGTCTGAGGGAGCCTGCCTTGCCCTGAGGCCTAGGGTCCCCCGGGACTCGCGTGCAACTAAAGCCACTGTCAATTAGAGACTCGCAACCCGCCTCCCACTGTTTACTATCTTAATGGGGCTAAGTGGAGTCTGCATAAATGTACTCAGAACAAAAATTAAGGTAACGTAAATATGAAAAAAAGTTTTGAATAGAGCGTTGATACTGAACAAAATCTATTTTTATAGCCCTGTAAATCGATAAAAAGAAACATTAAATAAATAAGGAACAGTATAGCCTAATTATCATATTTATAAATGGACCAGACAAAAAGTAGCAACGTTAAACGAGACATAGGCTATTGTATTTTATAGCCCATATTTTATTGCATAAACATGCGTATAAAGAATAAGCTGGTGGATTTGGGTTAAAATATAACAAACAGTTTAGTAACTTTGTTTATGTCTCTTTTGCAGGTATCCCTCGTTACCATTCCCAATCTCCCAGTATGTGCGACCGCAAAGAGTTCGTCTTTTCCTTTAACGCAATGACATCCTCGGCAATGCACTCGCCTGGCAGCGGTTCGTACTACCACCATCAGCAAGTCTCCTACCAGGACATCAAGCCATGCGTTATGTGATCACCTACAGACACTAAAAATATGAGCCACGCAGCGGATATCACAGAAGAAAAACTGAAAGATGTCGCGTGGAACGTAGCGCGGACTACATGATTTTACGCAAGGTCGAGAACGCAAAGATGACCATCACATTTAATGTTGTAATAATATAATAGTAATAATAATGCCATTATCATCGACTGTAGCGAGACAGAGACTATTTGCCCTGTGGCTGTGTGGTACTGAGTCCTGCGGAGCGAAAAACCACCTCTTCGACCTCTTCAATAATGAGACAATTGTAAATAGTTTGTGATACTATTTTTGTTTTCTTTCCTCGATATTTCAAACGCAGGCTCTATTAGGACTCAATCTTTTGGACGCCTTATATAATTTCTTTGTCCATAGACTGTATAAATCATGAAGGCACTTTTTGAATAGTCCATAAGCGCGATTTATTTATTCTAGGCCTGTGTGTTTTAATTTGAGGCGAATTTGGCAAAGCTTTATTGGCAATATTTGTCAGAGCGCGTATGGTCGTTGTTTTAAAAATGAAAATTAAGTATATATTGTAAGCACTGTTGTTCTTTGTGTTAAATATACTGTATAGGCTAAGAGCATTACTGGCAGCACTGTATTAGAAAAGAGAAGCTCCAAAACGAGGCTTTATTACAATGCTTCATTGAGTCAAAGAAATAAATAATTGCTGGGCTGTCCATTGGTCCATATGCAGCAAAATAGCAATCATTGCACTTTATTTTCTAATTTGAAAAATATCAAAACTAGGATTCAAACAATATTGTTTTGGTTTGGTTATTTCACAACAGCACACAAAAAACTAAAATACATCTGTCTATGGTAAAAACTGATGGAAATATAATCAATGTTGTTTAGTTTATAGTAGCCTAAGTTCATTTTGTCATTTAAATGTTAAATACTTATAAATAACATATACAATACTTGCTTTTCATAAAATTATGATTTTCTTCTTAAATCACAATGTTTTTATTGTTACACATTTTAAGCATTAAAGAAGTCATAACATATATAGGATATAGCCTCTAATACTACAACTACTACTACTACTAATAATAATAATAATGATTACATACAATTTACATCTAGATGTAAACTTAGGAGAAATGTCTGATTTGGCTGTAAATAGAACCCATTGGCACAACATGCACAACAGTGAAATGATAGGTTTACACATTTGTCCAAATATGATTATTAAACCAATTATTTAAGGAGCCAGTGAAAGTACATTGAGACAAAGACTATTTTACTTGCAATTTAACCCAAATATTTTTAGTGCCATCCTTTGTAACACTGTGTTACAAGTAACTTTATGTAAGTGGTAGAGTCTTACTGTTTTATGTATGTGTGTATATCCATTCATGGGTCTCAAGATGTCTACAGCCATACATTTCTCTCTGATGGCATGACCACTGGTTGAACTCTGTAAAATGCCACAGGGCAGGATGGCAGCTCGATGCTCAGCAGCAGGACTAGCCCAGGACATTAATGAAGCTGAAGCAATGAGACGCTCCACAGCTGTTCCTGACACAGCTCCATAAAAAGCTCTAGGCCTGCTGTATGTAGACAGACATGCTACACGTTTGTTTCTACACACATTCAGGGCTGAGAGAAGAGGTCACAGTTTTACACAGCAGGTAAGATACATCAAAGACAAACTGACTGAAGACTAATGAAGAGAGTTTAATAGGAAAAAAAGTTTTGCACAAATACAAAAATTATCAAAATGATACATACTGTAAGTGCAAATATTATAATACAGAACAACAGGATCTAAAACTTTACAATTTGACCAATTAACCACACTTCACGGAAACTACTTAAAACTCAGCTGTAACTAGTTGGGAGGTTGTCAAATTGTTTACAGTGAATTCTTCCTAGAACTCTTGCTCTATTAAAATAAGGCAAGGTTTTATTCAGTCACAAGCTGTATAGCAAATTCAGCCAAATGTTCATAGCCTCATACACTGCAAAATGTAGATATAGGGTATAGGCTTATGTGTCTACTGGGTGATTTAACTCAAACAGATAATAAAAATATAATAATTATTATTACATGGCGCTTTACATTTGTTCATTAAAGGCACAAGTCAGAGACTGTACCAGTGGTCTAATATAAAAACTGTTTTAGTATTAGTCTTAGATTGTCTGAGCTGCAGCTTGAGCGGTTTTCTCCTGGTCATTAGTTTTAGTTTCTGCCAAATTAAACTTTTGAGTTACTGGCCTCTGCTTCTTACTGGCCTCTCCTGTTCTTCTGCCTCTTCTCTGGCTCTTGGCCAGCTCCACCTGCAGGTTGGACCCGTTTAGAGAGAGGTCCTGCAGAGCCTTGAGGGCCTCCTCAGCAGCCTGTGGGTCAGTGTAGTCCAGGAAGGCTCTGTGCTGAGCCCCCTGCCAGGTGAGCCTGAGTGGTACGGCCTGCCTCTCTCTGAGCACGGTCTTCAGCTCACTCACACGCAGTTCTGACGGGATGCCCCCCAGGTACAGCGAGGTCACTGTGACTGGGAGCTTACGATGGGAAAAGGAGGCAGCACCAGTCTCTTCTAAACCCTTTTCTTTTACAGCATCACTTCTACCTTTTGTTTTTGAGACCTGTCCCTCTCTCACTCCTCCATCTTCTTTGCTTTCTTTTCTCACTCTCGCAGCCCGCTGTCTGCTTCTCTGCTCCGGTACTGCCCTTTGCTCTTGTTTAGGGGCTTGTTTGGGTTCCTCCTCTAAATCTTTCTGTGTGTTCTGTCTTGGCCTTCTCCGTGTGGTTGGCTTCTTGGCCTGACTGGGCTCCGCTTTAGCAGGCGCCGCCCCCAGAGTAACATCCTTCCCTGTCTGCTCCTCCAGAGCTCGGAGCTTCTTCAGAATAGGAATTTTCTCCAACTTTTCTATGTCCAGCTACAGACAAAAATACAATAAGATCCTACAACTCAAACTAAATTTGTTCCAAAGTAAAACAATGATCATTGTTAAAGTTTTAATGAAATGAAAGCTTACAAATTAATTTCTAGTTTAGACTTCCTCCGAGCATATCTAGAATATAATAACACAACAACCAATCTTTATAGCAGCAGGACATTTCACTTCCCGAGAGGTTAAAAATAAAGGCTGTTGTTATGATTTGTTGTGTCTTCAAGTGTCTTGGCAGCCTTTGATAGTGACCAGTACTGAAAAGGATATAGCGGACCATTGTTTGAGCATTGACCTGTCGCTCCCCTGCCCCTGCAGAGCCACACTGGCTGGGCAGAGGAGCCTTTGATGCTCAGACATGGCCTTCCTGCCTGAGAGTTCACTGGGTCCTGTTTACTGTCTCAAGAAACCAGTGTATGCACTGATGCAACATACATGCATCTTAAAGACATTTTACAAGTAATTATTACAACAGGTAATAATATGTTGAATTTCATTGTTCTGTATCTGCTCCTCGGCTCAAGAAAGCAAGTATTGTTTAGAAAAGGTATACAGGGTATGCCATGCAGATTATTGTATTTTGGGTGTCTTCTTGACTAAATAAATACAAAGTCGCACATAAACATCTCTATTGCCTGATGCTAGAACACCACCATTAGAGGGCGGTGTTGTATCTTTGGAAACATATTTTTAACTCCCTGTAAATGTTAATGCTATAAGCATTACCTTAGACCAGATTATTCCCTGTGGTTTGGGACGCTGACAGTCTGTTTTAATAACTCTGGTGGGTGTAAGGATGTAGTCCACTGTCAGATCATGGCTCTCTATCAGTGCATCTGGAATTTCAACCACCTAAAAAACATATTAACAACATAAGAAAAAGAAACACATGTTGTCTTTTAAATGGGACCGAAGCCAGTCTTATTACAATAAGATAATAAAATACGAGACGCTTATTAAATGAACAAGCCAAATGTGAACTGACCTGACAGTCATGGACAATAGTGACCACCACAGTGGACTCATTTACAGCTCCCATTGACGCCATCATCCCATACTCCATGTCAGCATAGCCCTCCCCCTTTCCAATTCGAAAGCCTGTGGAGAAGACATACAGTTTAAACTATTAGACCCTAAATTTGACTACTATTGTCTGTCTCACAACACATATGTGACCTGTATCATTTCTTTTCATAATATTAGAAAATACTTATCATAATGCTCAATACACTTTGATCATTTGGTGTTACATATTGCACATTCGAGTAAATCTTTTTAGGGCCACAACCACTAGGGGGTCACATAATCAGAAAGATCCTGACAGCGTTCAATTCAATACTGTAATACTGATTTGCGGCTTATGTATAGCCTAATATTAAACCCTGGTAATTTTAAAGACTCTAGAAAGACATTAAAGATTATTTAGGAGTGGTTATGGGGGGTAAGAAAGGTGTGCATAATAAAGGTTTGGTGTGGTTTGTTCTTTAATTTGCAATGACATTTTTCCCTATTTATTATTCAAAATGTTTCTTCAATAGATCTTAAAAAGATACAAATAAAGTGAGAGATTTGTGATTTGTGGGCCACAAACAAAATGCCACCAAATGCCCAGAGCCAGCCCTGCCTTTATAATGGGAATCAGAATATGTCTTGTGTAGAGAGCCATTTAAAATGGAGGGCAGACTGCAGCAAAAGCCACAAGCAAAGTGGATGAGATTATGCCTCAGCCCTGCTCCTGTGCCGTAAACATATTTAACTCACAAGACTATTGTAACTTGACATTTTCTAACTGTCTCTTGTTATTTGTACCAGTCATAAACAGCCATTATTGTATCCTGTTCCCAAACTTCAAAATAATGGGTTAGCACATTCAGTGTCAGATAACAGACTACAAGTCACAAGGACATGTTTTCATTTAAGTTTAAATAGCCACCAGCTATCGAAAGTATACTAAAAAGGCCATATTATTATAAAACAATAACGTGTGTGTGTTTGGATTTTATGGCTATTATTTCTACAAAATATTAATTGAAAGGTTCCTAAAGGCACAGCAAATTATCGAAACAGTTTTCATAGAGCTCACCTTGCACTGACACTGCAACTGAACCAACAACCACCAAATCCACCTTCACTTTGGCATCCAGACCCACAGGTACACTGAAGTCTTTTACTCCCTACAAGAGGATTAAAACAGGTCCTAAAAGTTAATTCACAGAATATTATTTTTGTATGATATTTGACTTTACACATAACATACCTGTGAACTAGAACATACACGAAGTTGTTCTTTAGTAGCTCCTTGCGGAGGGGTAATCTTGTTAAAAAGGCCATTGCGTAAGCGAGGAGTTGGGACCAGTAAAGTCTTCTGAGCCTGTTGAGATCATGAAATACTGAATATGATATGATTACACCAGATCAAGATCGTACCTCTTCTGTTTTGTTTGCTTTTAATCATATGTTCAAGTTTAAAACACATTTTTCAAAATGTATTTCTTTTTCCTTGTGCTCTTCTACCTGTAATACCAGCAGTCGGGCCTCTTCCAGAGTTTTGTCAGGGTCCACCTTTACCTCTTCTGTTTGGGTGAATATCTCGAGTTCAGATACTTTGGCACAGGCAATGGAAGCACCCTGGTCAGACGAAGAGGGAAGAAAAATTGTAGTTTGAACTTACTTCCAGAGTAAGGAATCGCGCCTGCTGCTGGGGTCGGTCTGGGTTAACTTTGACTGTGTGGCTGGACTTGAACTCCTGCAGGACCGGGAGCTTATTGCAGGCCTGAGCTGCAGCCTGATCAATGGAGACAGTAGTGTGCTCATGAAAAACAGAGGTAAGCTATGATTTGTTAAAACTATATATTCTAGATTGATGGGTGCAACAGATTTAACTTTCCAGCTATCATGTCAAATTATTCCCTGTACACTCTCACCCATTTACCAACTAACGATCACAATTAGGCTATATTTATATATATTTTTTTAAATAGCTAAATGTATGCCCAAAGAAAAGCATTACGCTAAACGGCTCATTCTTGTCAACACAATGATGCAGAGTGGGTGAATGTGCAAAACCTTGAAATTCGGGATTCTGTTGTAAACAGGCCTTGGAAAATTTGCCAGATTGTTGTCCTCAATGTAGTGCCAAACCTTCTGACGAATGTCCTCTTTGGTAGCGCCTACGGGAATAAAATGCATGTAGGTATTATAAATTGTCCACGAAAATACACAATACTGCCCCAAAAGACACCAACCAGGCTGTATTTTTATCACCGGGTCCATTGCGCTAACAGTCAGACAAAAAGCGTTTTCTTCTAAACTCTTTTAAAGACTTCTAGCACGTGTGTACAGTAATCTAATACAGAAAGAACAGCTGCTTGTCAATGTTTATCATTGCTACGGAAGCTCAGATGGGTCCAAACGGGCAAATTGCGGAACCGTGCACGTTATTATTAAAACTACTGAAATGTATCAGCTTTGATGTGGTTATTTAACTACTTGTTCCTTAAGGGTAATGTGGTTGTTGTTTATTTTTGCTTAACATTTGTTCGAAGATTATTTGACGGAATATAGTCTGCCCTCATGTGGCCGGTTCATTTTTACTACTGAAGTGCCAGGATTGAGCCACTAGGGGGAGTACTTTACCAACATAAAAACTTCAAGAATGTTCAACTGCACGTTGGGCCATATATTTTCATTGTTTGGGGAAAATTAATATTTTAGTTTGCATAACTATGTAAGTCATTTAGTACACACTTCACGTTAAATGTGTGTCTGTTTTTGGGACCGCTATAGACCTCATGGTCCTACACACAATAGCACAATTGCCCTGTTCAGAATCAGACTCACCGTACCACTAGTCTCCGTCTGGGCAGTCTGCCATTGCCACCGCTTTCTAAAACCTCTTCCCTCTTTATTTCGCACACACAGGGTTAAGCGGACTAAACCAAATGCGATGATCGCCCTCCCTCGCTGTAGTGCATGCGCTCATTGAAGCAGTGCTGCACTCACTCACGGCTCGCATGGCAAAGCGGAGCAGGTGGACCCTTCCCTACACCGGCTTCGGCTCTAGTCTACAACGAGGCATGATACAAAGAACAATTTAGCCGGGAATCTGCCTAGTAGCCACCCTTACCCTCGTATGCACACCCTGCCCCACGCGCTCCCACGTTATCCAGATCTCTTCATTCAGCTCTCAGATGCCGCTGTGTTGAACAAAAAGGCGCTTGTGGCTGGGCTGCATGGAGGCTCAGGGAGGGGCTGGAAGCCCAGGTAAGAGACATTTTCTCCGGTTGCATTTCACCAAAATACTTGTTCTAGATTGAGTTGGATGTATTCAGAGGCAGGCTAGATGATTTAATGCAGTCTTTGTTGCTGATCAGGTGCTTTGATCATAACATTGTTAAAGGTATGATGTATAATAACGACACACTTCTCATGAGAAGGACTACACTAGATAAAATCCTCAGTGTTTTCAGCCATAATGCAGCAGATGATCAGTACAGGTAAATATGTCAATGTACTGTTTACTAATAGCTGAATATATAATAGGCCTTTTTAGTTTAACATCACAAGTATCATCATGCATTCTGTAATTGAAATGATGATAATAAGTAGTCTGTGAAGGTTCTTCTCAGTCAGGCTGTCTTATTTCAAACCTTGTTTTAATTTAGTTATGATGACACTATGAGACAATGTATTGATTCTGTGGCCCTAGCTTTGTTTCATTGGTTTCACAGCTCAACAGATTAGGTCCTGTAAAATAATGTCTATCTCTCTCTCTCTCTCTCTCTCTCTCTCTCTCTCTCTCTCTCTCTCTCTCTCTGATGATCACTGTTTCACTATACCAGAATTTAAGCTATTCACATATCCCCATGTGTAGTATTAGGTGTTAAACTATCAATGTTTTTCTGTCCAAAAGTTAATGCTATATGGGTTCGTCTTGTTAGTTGTTGTAATATTATCAATGAATATCTGCTTACTTGGACTTACAAGATAAAAGTTCATATTAATTTTTTTGTTATTGTGTACAGAGCCCAACAAAGACATCCAAAAGCTGCTCAAGCCCTCCAGCTCAGGAGATCTCCCGCGGGACTTGTTCCAGCCCCCAGCCGTCGAGGAGGAGGGGGCTCTGTCAGGGCTTAGTGCGAGTCTGCTTCACATTACTGAGAGAAGACGAGAGTACCGTGGTAAGACACTGTCAACTGTTACAAATATTAAAAATACTGGTTACTCTTTATTTGACATTATCCCTGAACTACATTGTATCAACCTCATTAAGTACAATGTAATAAACTGTATAACAAACTATAAAATGTAATCTAGTTACATGTTATTACAGTTTGTTACACAGTGTATTACATTGGACGTAATGAGGTTGATACAATGTAGTTCAGGGATAATGTCAAATAAATTACCAAAATACTTTATAAGAATGGTTATGCTTTGAGCTAAACAATCATATTTATGTGTCATGCTGTTAAAAAAAGCTTACATTCACATTGAAATATGCATGGATGCAATTTGGATACAATGGCCAGTGGAACAAAATCTCACCCGGTAGTCCTCTTGACGCCCAAACAATCCATCCCACTTAATTTTTCTTAACAACACGTTTTCTCAGTGACCTCTTCCCCAGCTCAAAGGCCCAATTGTACCAGAGTCCCCTACAGAGGGTCACTTGTATGTGCCAAGCTCAAAGCTGGCACAACCAGGCAATATGGGGGTGACAAGCCTTATTTTGCTTCAATCACTAACCAAAGAGACAGCACACATGAAGAACAAAAATACCTAGCACTTTCAATGTTGATCTTACTGACTTTACAAATAGTGTAGAAGAATATTGTCCATTCAGTCTCCTTCACATTATGAAAAGGCTGACGTAATCGAAAGACAAAATTAGATCAGATCACCTCTCTACAATGGACTAGTGACTTTTTTTCTTTTTTTTTTGCAATCTGGCATATACACTTTTCCCCCAAAAGAAAGATAGACTTTATGAGCCTATGAGTGCTGAAACAACAGCAGGGAAACAGTGTTAATTGTATTGCAAAATCACAGAAACAGAAGGACATTTTTCATACACAATTTAGCCACAAAGGTGTAAGAGACTGTAGCTACACCACAATATCAAGTGAACTTAAAGGTAATTTTACTGAGTTGTATTCTATTACGCCGCATATGTGCTTTAGGGTAAATAAAAAAAAAGAGTAACTCTCAATTTCAGTGTCACCATCCTCCCTGCTGACATTTCAAGCTCTTCTTGATTGGTTTCTCACACAAAGCTAGTTGTTTCCCTCAGTCTGCCTGTGAGAGGAGAAAAAAGCACTTATCAATTATTCAAGGAGCAAGGGTGTGTAAGAGGATGGAAGGAACAGAAATAGGAGATATAGTGGTTAAAAACAAGCACAGCAGAATGGTAAAGACATGCATGTAAATGAAAATAATTGCTATTAATAAAAAGGTTTATACAGAGGGAGCCAACTCAATCTCCAAAATTCTAGTTCCCTGATTTCTTTTACCATCTGTTTTGCCACCCACATATTCATAATCTTTTCATGTTTCACTGCACAGTTCTCCGAGCTTAAGCCGCTAGGTATGGTATAATTTATGCTCATATACTTTATGTAGAAATTATGAAGATCTTGTCCTTGTGTCATTTCTGCCCTTCCCTGAAAATGTTATCCAAATCTGTTTAGTAGTAGGCCTATTTGAGTAAAGCTGCTAACAAACACACACGCACGCTCACACACAAATGCTACTAAAACATTACCTCCTTGGCGGAGGTACCAATAAACAGCATCACTTGAACAACACAGATAAAACCAAGGTGAAGCAGGTCATACACACGTCCCAGGAGACTTTCAGAGTGAGCAGCATGCAATACTGCCCATCACTGATATCCTGGCTCTTTTCTGAGGAGAAAAAAAGCAAACAATTGAGCTGAAATGCACAACTTCAGTTGCAGAAATCTTCATAGATATGTATGTCTGCCAAATATTGTATAATTCTTACAAAATCTCAAAAAAAGTAGTGATGATGAAACATTTGGAAAGGCCAGCAAAGGACCAGGATGGTTACCGAATGTTTGCCTAGAATTTCAAGTTTGTTGTTTATGCTTGCATATTGATAACAGTGCTCCTAAAGATAGTGTATGCACAGAATAAAATATAGCAGTGTGAATGACAGTGAACACAGAAAAGCAGCATGTGACATGAAATAATTAGAGCTATCAGCCTCTTGTACATGCCACACTTTTCATTAGCACGCCATTCACACAATCATGCAGACAAGCTTTAATTTTTACTTTAATGCCAATACGCCTTCGTCAGCTTTACTGGCTATACATTTTTATAATTCAGACAATTTTTACAGACAATATTACAACCACGCCTCCCACAGAGAGTAACTTTCCATAAGTGCTGGTTTACAACAACTTAAAAGTGTGTTATTATTAAAAGCTTTGGAGATTATCCTTTAAAACTGAGACAAGATGAAAAAATATAATAAAATTTGTTTTGATTTGCGTGGGTTTAGTTTATCATCCCATAAAAATTCAGTAGAAATCAAATGTATTGACACTGCAATGGAAAAAAAACAACATCTCTTTTTTATATTTGTGTGGTTCAGAGCCTCTGAGCAGTGTGTCTTCATTGGAGGTGCACTTTGACCTCCTGGATTTGACAGAGCTGACAGACATGTCGGACCAGGAGCTGGCCGAGGTGTTTAACGACTCTGACGACGAAAACCACAACGAGTCTCCCGCAGGTCAGACAGACAAACACACACACAAAAACACATATAGAGTACAAAGATAGAGAGACACACACACATGCATACAGAGACAAACACACACAGACACACAAACACACACATACACAGACCAGGAGCTGGCCAAGGAGTTTATCGACTTTATCAATACACACATAATTTGTATGTATTTGTACTAACTATTTCACATCTTGTTTGGTCTAATATTAGTCAGTCACTACAGTATATAAAACTGCTTTCTACATGCTCTCTGCTAAATATAATAAATCCTACACGTTTTGGGGTCTATGATTGAACATGTTTTGAAATGTAAAAATGAAATGAAATTATAAAATGACCAGAGCGTGCAGTGGTACTTATTCAAGAAAATGTATTTTATTGACATCTAAGATTATTCTGACTGGAATGCATTAAAACCTAGACAGTGTTGTACTAAGGTTGGATTATGTGAATATTAAGGAGCTGAGATGGACCATTGGTGTGTGTGCCACTGAACTCTTCTCACAAAATTTGCAAAAGGAAGCAAAAACCCCTCATATTTCATTTATGAAACCAGAGCCTCTTTGTGCATACAGATTGTGCTATTGGCAGAGTTAGTGCCTTCAGCGCTAGAAGACTAAAGGGTCCACTGATAGGGAAATACAAATACTCATAGCAAGTTATGCCGGTGAAAACCTTTTTTGAATGGAGTTTTTGCATCACTTTTCATACATGTAATGATAATACAGAAAACTAGTATTTAAAATTGTTTTGCCAGTTTATTATATCAAGAAACACAAGAATTGCGTTCGGCGATATTATGGAATCACGCTCGTCCGCGTCCGCAGCTGTGTGAACGCGATAACTCAAAAACGAATTGCCGGATCACTTTCAAACTTAGATTCACACTTAGATACAGTAACGTAAAGTTAAAGTAAAGATTTTGCCCCATCTTCTTCAAACTTTCTGGACAGTTACATATAATGATGACGCTGAACTAGATTGAGTTTGGTACTTCTGCAATCAACTATGATTAATTAAGAAATTAACGATTTTGAGCATTTTATTGGAGCCATTAATCCTAATGAACAAGTCTCATGAAACTTGGTACAGTGATTCTCCATATTGTGCCGAACATAAAATATTATGATGGCCCCGCACTACAACAACAGGAAGTCGGCCATATTTGATTGAATCTGGCGAGGCAGGTACATTTGACAGCCTCTAACTTCCACATACTTTGCCCGATTAGGGTCAAACCAGAAACAATGCATCAACCCCAACACCGAACACACCCGAACAATATGATGCCAGTTATCTCAACAGCGCCACCTAGGGACTGACTGAAGAATGTAGTTTTAGGGAAATCCTTCACAAACATCGGCAGTGGCGCAGTGGGTTCAGCCTGCAATAGGAGGGTTGCCGGTTCAATCCCCCCTGAGCGTATACTGTCGTTGTGTCCCTGGGCAAGACACTTAACCTACCTTGCCTGTGATTGAGTGTGTTAGTGGTTAGTGGCCTGCATGACTGTAGTGGTCGGAAGGGGCCGTAGGCGCAGGATGGCAGCCACACTTCCACCACCTTCGCCACCTTCGATCAAGAAGACCGTCGGTGTTATAGCAGTTGACGCAGACGCATTGGGCATTTCCCCGATATACATTTGCTGTTGTTTACGACAGCGTGGGTCTAGTTTAGAAAATAAATTAGGTGTCCAAAGGTTGGGGGTATTGCTAACATGTTGATCCGTGGGTATTTTTCATTCATTGTGAGTGAAGCCTCTAGTATATGGTCAGTAATACCACACCATAAATTTGTTTGTAAATTATTGTGTTTATTATATCTTTTAATAAAATAAAGACAATGCTAAAAAATGGAAGTCAAAAACTAGCACAGATTTGGGTGCAACTTTCAGGGAAGGTCAGGAGTGACACAGGGAAGAAGTCATTAGATCTCAGTAGTGATTGGGATTACCGATTTGTTAAAGAATATCCCACTCTCAGCCCTACTACTGTTAGGTAGTAGGGCTGACCTCCACCATATGGTGGAGGTCTGTAATGCAGCAGTCTGTATGTGTAATACGCAAAGTATTTACAGTACATGTGCATAGGGGAAATTTGCTGTCCTGGCGTCGGTCTGCACTCTCCGAGTTCTTTCTAGTTCAAATATACTATACAAGTTATTTAAAACATAAAATTAAGGTCTAACAGTCCCACATGTTTTGTACCTAGAAATAATTTATGCAGAAATGCCCAACTGGTGAATATAATGGCTGAGTGCCAGCAGCACAGAAGGAGCACACATTTACACAAGAGCATAGGGAGCTCTCTGCAGCAGACTGAGCAGAAAGGATGAGGGAGAAAATACATCTAAACATCTACCACAAAGAACCCTGTCAGCATCATGGCAGGCAGTAATTATCTATTATTCAGTTGTTGGATTTGTAAAGTAGTGTATATACAGTACACAAGTCTATTGAAAGAATATGGTCAAATAATGTTTTGTTTTTGACTCTCTCTCTCAGACTA
>JAVQKG010200682.1:0-23238 GCA_036025885.1 Hypseleotris bucephala
AGTTCGGCGTCCTTATAGGGTCTAAGTATCTGCAAAGTTTCAAAGTGATCCGGCATTTTGTTTTTGAGTTATCACGGTCACACGGCCAATCTGCGGACGCGGACGGACATGAAACCATAATATCGCCAAACGCGATTCTCGCGTTTCGCCGATATAACTAATTGACCCAAATCTTTCATATTTTGTTTTTGTGCATACCAGTCTAATAATCTCTTCACAACTATGACTCACAATAGTGCACATATTGTACCTTCCAGTGTCTGCACGATCTCATTGGGCAGGTCGTCCAGGTCTTTGATGTTGCTCCATAGATCTGAGGCTGTGGCCTGTCCTGGGGTCCTCCTGTTCTTCCACTCCACCAGCATCTTCAGCTTCTGCATGGTCACGTCCTTCTCTGTCGCCTGGATGTCATCCAGGTCCCGAGAGCTCAAGTCCAAAAATATAGCCACCTGCTTCCACTCTTTACCCAAACGCTTGGCCACCTGCAGCAGCTGCTTCTCCGACATGTCCTGGCCTGGAGTACTCGCTGGTTTAGTCCTCTCTACACAAGGACAAATGTCAAAGAATTAGCTTCACACAACCATTCATACATTGTACAGCATTTAGTCTATGTTTATTTAAGTTGTGTTCACCTGGTTCATCCTGTCGTCGAGCCTTTTTACCGTAAGCGTCTTCTGACGGGCTTCTGCTTCTCTGTTTGCCTACACAGTTATAATGTGTGTTATATACATTCAAAAATACCCTTAAAAATGAAATAGAAACATTGAACTTACTGATGGACCTCTTTCGAGGCATTTTTTCTGTATCCACACAGTCACCTAGAATAATGCATTAACATTGGTAAATGTTTATTGTTACATAAATGTATATATTTCCACAAATATCTATATTTGACAGTTACCTTCTCTGATAGTAGCGGACCACACTGTTGCATCAGTAGATGTCTCTATAAGAGACATTTTAAAAGGCGGGGGCTGCTCAAAAAAAGCTTCAAAGTAGCCTTTCATCTTTGTCACTGCAAGAGTGAATTTCAGCTCCTGCATACACATGGATTTACATGAACATGGTCAGTAAATACTTTTCTAACATTTACATGATCTAAGCTCACATACCTGTGGTTTGACCTCCCCCTCCGGCTCACACAGAAGACGATAGGTGCCTTCGTCCAGTTTACATGTGGGAGGCTTCTCTATGTTTATGTAGCGGTTCTTGTAACCACGCACCTGATTACGAATTTCCTAGAAAAAAAAAAATATAGATGAAAAAAAAAAACGACCAAATACAATATCTTTATCCAAATTGTGTTTTCCACACACAATCTTTAATTAAAAGTAGAGTTGAATTTAATAGTGAAACTTTACATTTAGATTTTAAAAACTTATGTCAGAAAGATAAATGTTAACGATAAAAAAATACATGTATTAGAGATTATGTGGTTGTAAAAACCACAAAAATTTGAGAATCAAAGGAGGATCTTCCACAAACTTTAAGTTGCACAAAATCAAAAATGAAACAGGATCTGTAACTAAAGCAAAGACATTCGGCAGTTGCAGAAGAAATGTAATGCACCAGTACTGTACAGTAGTGTTTAAGTACCTTGATGTCTGAGGGGCTGTTGGTGGCCAGGTAGATGTGGAAGCTGTGACAGTTGTCGCTGGTCACTTGTTTGTAAATGAGGACTACTCCGTGGTGCTCCACAGACTGACTGGTCTTAATGATAGGCCCCACTGGAGACAGGGAGGTCACGTGCCACTTTACATGACTGCCTGAGTGATCCACTGTGGGCTCGATATTAGGGCGCTGATTTTTTATGTGCAGGACACTGAACTTCATATCATCATCGGGGTCTGTGGGAAGAGTGTGAGAAACAGCTTTAAAAATCTGGTTACACCGCAGTCAGAAGATCTTAACATGAAATATCTTGTCTTACGTGCTAGGCAGACCGAGTGAGGAAACTGTATGGACTTGAGAACTGATGCATCCTTATTGACTGTGTCCACATTAAAGATGGGTCCTGCAAACCTCCATGAATTTTGTAGAAATGCTCCAAACTTGGACCAGGACAAGACTGAGTATCGGACAACGACAGGTTCAGATGCTTCGAAAACCAGTCCAGTGACAGTGCATTCATATGTGCCCTCTCCTTCAAGACGCACCCTGTCTCACAATCAACAACTGTCAGATACATAATATAGAACAAAGTGCTTCTACACATTTGTGCTACTTACTGTAATCTTCCCTTTGCAAGTCTAGTGGGTGTAACAAGTTCCTTGCCATGGCTCTATCAAAGATGATGGTATATTTAACAAATTTATGCATTAATGTGTCACTGGTACAATAGTCAAATGGTATACCTGTTGTACTGCCTTGCATTTGTCACAGCTAAACTTGAAAGGATTTTCTTGTAAAGAAAACACAAAAACATGTTATTTCATCTTAAACCATGTCTAATTCAGAGTTTGGATTGTGCAAAGTCTTAGGGATGCACCGATACCGGATCCAATATTACTGAATATACTTTATCTTAAAAATTATATTATATTACACATTATCACAAATGACAAAAGTTAGACATTTTTTCAGAGTCATCTGATCTTAGTTATATTATACTTTATGTATTATTTCTGATTGTTATACAAAGTAGAAAGAAATGTTTTGGATTTTGCATTAGTATCAGTTGATATTAGGAATCAGTCACACAACACACACACATCTTAGTCTTACCTTTCTCTTTGTGTACATTGGCTTCTGTGTGGGCTATAGAACCATGCTGACTATGTGCAAACCCTGCATTGGGAAATTCTTCTGTTTCTGTGAAGGACATGAAGTAATACGTGACGTCAATATTCTTGTGCTGTTTAGGATACATTGTTATAAGAATTACTAGTGAATACACATGAACACATGTAGTAATAGTTGAAGAATCTCATGATCATTATCTATATTGTACAACCAGGTTTAGAGTTGAAATCCTCACTAGACTCACCTGACTCATCCTCCTTCTTCTCCCCTTCATCTTCCTCATCCTCAGAGCTTTCGTTACTAGATGTATTGTCTGTTTAAGAAAAAAAGAGGAAACTTAATCATTGGGAAATCCATTGAAGTTGCATTGAAGGTACAGCACAGATGTGCTGTAACTTGGGAATTTATTTATTTTTTCAGAAGTGTAAACAGAAATATCACAGGTTTTGTGGCTTACCTGAACTGTTGCTGTCACTGTCAGTGGGGTTATCTGCAACATAAGAAGTACTCAGTTAATGCTAAAAATAGAAACGTGAGTGAAAGTGCTTTTATTACTCACAAGGTTAGAGGTTAGTATTTGTTCAGGTATTGTCCACCTATGTGAATGAGCAGCATTTGTTTGTACAGCAGAAAAACACACAGGTGCTGCCCAAGATCTTAAATCTGACCCTCAGAGTCAGAAAACTTTCCCCCAAGTAAAATCACCTGGGTTTAAATAGACTGTATTGTTGAGGGATTCTTTGTCTACAAAGCCCAAATGTCACCAAACAGCCCTATTCATTCTGAATTAGATCTTTCTCAACTGAAACCCCTGAAATGAATTCAAACAAAATGGCTAACATTAGAGTACAAATGCCATGTGCTGTTCACAACCTTACACAATTCAAATCATTGTCCCTCTCTCAACTGACGGAGGTGGTAACACTCCTGGACGTTTTACCTGTTTTCCAATTTAGTGGAGTAGACCCAGAATGTTTAAATGCACCATTGTGCACCCCCTCATCAAAAAGCCCAACATGGACACTGGAGATATCAAACTATAGACCCATATGCAAACTATCTATCATGTCGAAAATCCTAAAAGAAATTGTTTTTTCACAAATTTAATATTTTGTTCACAAGTTTCTAATTCTAGATACTGACACCCTGATTGGAGCCCTAACACCTCTCACAGAAAATTAGCAGAATTCAGTAAATCTTGCTTTATGGGCCCTCTTTTAAATTGGTAAAAACATAGCTTTTATCCAATTATGAACTATTGCCTTGAAACAATTATATAATATATGCTTTTAAAACAAACAGACTGGGCTACTGCAATTCATTATAACAAGGGCTCCCACAATCTTATCTAAATAGACAGCAGTTAGTACAAAACACAGCTGCTAGATTTTTAATTGGAACAAAAAAAGAGACAGAATATAATCCCAATTTTAGCCCAGCTGTACTGGCTGCCTGTTAAATATAGAGTTGTTTTTAAATCTTTACTCTAAATCCTTTAATTACTCGACACCTCAATACATTACTTACACTGCCACTTGGTCTCTCAGGTCCAACTCCCATCATCTACTGTGTGTCCCGGCTCAAATCCAAGGGAAACTGTGTCTTTTTTGTTGTAGCCCCCAAAACTGTGGAATGACCTCCCACTCCACATCAAAACCTGTTCCTCCCTAGATCATTTTAAATAACTAAATATAACTTAGTTATTAGTTTGGTAAGCTTGAAAATGCTGGAACATATGCAGCAGATGATGAGCCTTCCCGGAAACAATGACCAAAGACCAAAGCAGCTGGCGGAAAGCCTAATGGATGAACCCTACTTTAGGTCAATGGAGTTTTATCTTAGACTAACAAGCATTTTCGGCCATTGCACCTCTGTGCGGCATGTACACTATTAATTTATTTAATTAATCTTTTCTGCTGCCTTCTCCTCCACTTCTTGTCCTCATTTGAGCCAACAGACATACTCCTGAGTCCTGCCACACCCGCCTCTGTAAACCATACTGTATTTTGCTACATTTACAAAGTCTAATCTCTGCATCATCCTCCAATGTCACTGTTATAAGGGTCTAAGCACCAAGATTTAACATTCAATTAATACATCCTTAATGTCTGTATGTTTAATGTTAATGTATAATGTTTTTCTGAGTCTGTCCAGTTTCAATTATTTTTGGCTATTTGCTGCCATTTGCTGGTGTCAATCTATAATACTGTAAAAATACTCTAAATATCAACCACAAGTAGTAAACCTGCCCCTGCACACTAGACTCTACTAGATACTTGACACAATACAACAAAGTGAAGTTTGTGGACCAGATATTCACCAGTTATTTATTGTTGTTGCTTTATTGTGTGTGATGAGATCAATTATAAAAATTATCAAATGAAAGTATATTGTAATGCAGTGTTAATACAATTTTAGTTGTGCAGGTATATGTCCAGGCTATAATGATTTAAAAGATAAAAAAAAACACTGAACCTTGTATAAACCAAAGTCTCATGTTGACTACTTACATCTAAACTGTAAGTGATAAGTAATAAGCTTGTATTGCATTACAGTGTACAGTGCATTACATTTTAAAAAGTGTGGCATAGGGGAGTTAAAAAAAGCACCATAATATGTAAGCGAGTCACTGAGGCTCCTGCACACAAATGATATGAAAATTAGAACCTTCGCTGACGCCAACATGAACATAGAAACTAGAGAGAGAGAGAGAAATTAAAGACGTGATTACCTTTGTTCTCGGAGGCTGGAATATCTCCATCTCTGTTGGACAAACAAACAATGTCTTAGTTTATTAAGTTGTGTGAATTAAGTCAATGGTGAATATATGTGGGTACCAGTGTTTTTAAACCACGTTTAAACAAAAAACTATATAAAGCTGCTAGATTCATCTCACTTTCTTCACCATACTGCGGGCTAGCAATTTAGTTAGTTAAATTAAATTGTAACAAATATATTATTTTACAGTACACCATGTGAACTGTAAAATTAGCACATTTGTACACAGAACATTTGGCACAAACTATTTCTATGGGACAGTTTGTACAGGGGTAAGTAATACTGTAATAACATGCATTTTGGAATGCAGAGAACTAGTACGACCTGTCAAGTCTGAAGTGGGTGTGACATGTTTAAGGCCATTCCCAGACAGACAAGAGGAATCAATACCTTCCTTTACCCCATCAGTGTTGAATGAATGTTGTTTGATTGAAGTTCAATTGTGTCAGAAGATCAGATGTAATATAATACTTCATGTATGTGAGCTAAGACTGGTTTTCTTTACATTGCACATTAACATTTCTAGTCTCACTCTTTATTTTGGTGTAGTTTTTTTTTTACAGATAAAGTGAGACAAAGTAGACATAAACCACACAGACCTACAGTGGCTGAAGATAAACAGTTGTGTGGTGCATCTGAAAAGCAGTTTACTTTGTGCCACGCTTTTGTAAAGTTGAGGAGGGAGTTTTCCATTCTTGTTCAGACACCAGGCAACCGGTTTGTATTCACTGGGGACATGAGTCAACACCAGTATCACCTCACCTGTCTGTGACTTAGGCTATACATTCTGCATATAACAATGGCGCTAGGTAGCCTATTATTTGATACATTTACATTATTCTAGCCCAGGGAACAACATGAACATGGGCTAAATATAGGATAACTCGACTTTATGACCATCCTGTCACGCAAAGTTCACTACACCGAAAGAGTGATTACGTACAGTGTGCGTTATGTAACAATCAACATTAGTAAACAAAGACAAGCTTTATTCCCAATCGATTGTGTAGACGTATTTAGTCGTCGTAACAAATAATCTTAATATTTAGTGGTAATATCAAAAGTTAGGCTACACACACACACCCAATGCACACATGGTGGATAGATTACCGCAGGATTGACTTCCTGCATTGACAAGGCACAATTTCTGTTTTCACGCGTAAAACTCGTATTACAGGCAGAAAGCAAGGGGGTTTTCTATGTTGTCACTGATGAGTAAAGAAAAGCCTTACCCGTCCTCTAACGAGGCGGCCTCTTCACAGCTCGCCATCTTTGCCACCATCCTGTCTCTTTAACCAAATCGTGTAGGGCTAGGCTACTCTGTTTTTTCTACTGCGCGTAAAAAACATCAACTGCATCCGGGACAAGTGAATCTGCCGTACTTCATCGTTGCTGATAGTTGTGATGATCCTTATTTACAGTCTACTTGTGGTGGCAATTTAACATCCAATTTCTGTCTCACTACTCTACAAAACAAAGCATTTGGAAAGATGATGTCGTTTCTTCACGTCCAAACACAAAAGAGCTTTTGAGACCTATGCCGTCTTTGGTTTGCACTTATAATGCCATATTTTTGCACAAATTTCCGCCATTCGAAATCAGAAACTCATCTTCTCATCTGCGCATGTGTGAAATAAGAGCGGGTCGTTGTGGATCAGCTGAGGTGCGTAGCTGCAGCTCAGTTGGAGGAGCCCAGCCCACACGTGGGAGGGCCGGGCCTGTGGAAACAGGCGGGGTGCCTTCTGCTACATGCTCTTTGTTGAATCTGTAAATAAGTAGCAGAGAAAAGTGAAGAAACTACATTGTGCACCTGTTCAAAATGAAGGGTAGACTATAACCCATTTTGGGATAAAAACACAAGAAACGGAGCAAAGTTAAATCACACTCTTTTATTTATTCACCAGTTGACCCTCTATTTTTCTAAGTGCGAATTCTACAACAATGTTCTTCCCTTCATAACGCCGGAAAGACGTCCTCACGTCAGTGCAAGTGGGTCACTTTGAGCGGGAAATATGGCCTGCAGTGTACAAAAGGAAACACAAGAGGTCCCCATAGACAACAAAACAACACAGGACACCCCACACACCCCTATGCACGCGCCAAAGAGGATTTGACTAAAGACGAATCTTCTGATCCACTATCTATCATCTATTCAAACGTGTAGCCTAAAAAACTTGATGGAGTTCTCATAGGAGTAGCTCTCTCATGATTATCATTCACAAACATAAGGCTCAGTTTTTGAAGATGCCACCCCAAATAGTGTGACGTGTGTGTAGCCTATTTATATTGTTCTGGTTTTATTGCCATTAAGATTCTTACTTTTAAAATGAGAGCCTTTTTCATATTTCCACATAGGTGAAAAAAGGTTCAGGACTAAATTCAATTAAAAAGAATTACACATCATCAGGCCTATGACACATGCATTAGACAAACGCACTGCCTTTCTTAATGGATACAGGATAATCTGAAATGTTCGGATGGCAACTATTTTATTATTATAATTTCAATTTTTATATCTTTTTTTCCATCATTGCAATATGCCCAGTGTTTTTCTGGGTTGCACTAATGGTTTGGTGGTTGTGTGCACCACAGAGGAGACAGAGAGAGGGCCTATCAGAGACAGCCACAGCCCAAAGGGAGAGATCATCATCAGGCTGAGTGTAAACGATACCCCAGTACCCCAGGAAACAAGGAGGACATATAGAGGACAGGAAAGGTTGGGGGAAAGAGTAACAATTCAACATGGGCAATAAACATCCGTGTTCATTCAAATAGACATGACTTAGATAGATGTTTGATAGCCCTCTGTTATTATTTTAGTATTTATGGTCAAGAATATGTATATTGTATTCACATATTGTACTGCTACATTTAGTGGGGCTGTGGTTTCTGTTGTTTAATATTTTGGGGGGAAATTATCTTAACAATAAATGACTTAGCAGGTCTGCAGAAATGATAGATGATAACAGATGTGTGTAGAACCATTAATTTATAACACTAGATGGCAGTAATGAGCATCAACAACAAGTTCCTCATTTCACATAAACTTCTGAAGCTTCTAAATTGTGCACAGGCTCTTGACTCCATCTAGTAGTACAACATTAAACAACCATTGTCCTTTCAGATTTATCAGCTATTAGCTATTAGCCATTTTGAATTTTAAGTTTAAGTAATAATTCTTCAGTTTCATCCATTACATATACACACACTCAACACAGGCAGACTTATAATTTGCATATTTCTGTACTTTTGTGCTGTCAAAGTGTACATGAATGTTGTTTCTTTTGTCGACTTGAAACAAACACAAGGACTTACTGTGGGCATGGTGTGGGATGGATGTGACAAAAGCCCACAGTTCCAGTCACCTTGTATGTGCACATCACCCCCCTCCTTTTTGGTGATTTAGTACATTAATGCATATGGGGTCAAAAATCCCCTGCCCCACGCTTCCGGTCTGAAAAAAAAAAAAAAACACATGGGAACAAGAAAACTTCAGCCTATGTTTAACCTCAAGGTATCTGTGACTTGTGTGTCTTCGGGTCCCAGATACTGAGTTATGTGCAGCTGTGTATCACTGTGAGAAATAAATTGTCTCTCTTATATCAAGCACTTCAACTAAACTGAAGGCATTAGACACTGTAAAGTATATTTTGTGATGCAGAAATAGTTGTGAAGTGGCCACTTTATTAGAGAAGCCCTGTACCTAATAAAGTGGCTCATGTTTGGATGTTTTCAATGTTAAGGAATGACCATTCTCTATGTTTTTTCCTTAACAGTACTTAACAGGCTTCAAGGTGCGAAATCAACTGTTCCTTGTTTTGCCTTTTGCACACAATCTGTATAAACTCATACTGTATATGGAGATAGTTGCCCCATGAAATACATTACTTTCTGTGCAGTTATAATGTGCTTCCAAATTTGTTTAATCTTAGGAACGAGCTGTGGCCTTGGTCAGTATACGCCAAACCGTGGTTGGTCCATTTGCATTAGTCAACAGAAAAGCATGGATGCTGAGTCAAATCACTTAGTGCTCTTACACATCAAACCTGTCTCAGTGATGGCAGTGTACTACAGCCTATATCGTCAAAAGAGCAACTTACACTGTCAACCTCTGTGCTGTCAGAATGCAGAGCTCAGCAAAACATCAAACTCATCAAACTTATTAAGAGCTTTGCCAGGATTCCTGGGAGGCTCTCTTCCTCTTAAAGAATCAGGGTTTTCTGTGCTCAGAGTATATTGAGTAAAAAAAGGACTTGAGAGTGAGTCACATCCAGAGAGTAAGAGGAGAAATTCTGAAGAGAAATTCAATCAAGTTTACGTACAACAAAAAAGAATACATAAGAACAGTACTCTACTGTTGTGCAGCTTTACCCATTTTATTTGGGTCACCATTTACATACTAAAAATTATTTACACAGCATTTGTCAACCTGGCAGATAGAAAAGTAATCTTCATACACAAACTTAAACATATTTGCCCGATGACTTGTGAGGAGGCAGTACAGTATGATTAGAGGAAGTCCGTGGGTGTGGAATAGCTGTGGTGGGACTTTCTGAATTGACACAATCCTCACTGACTCTACGCCCTGCTTTTTATTAGAGTTCAAACTGATGGGAACACTGTATATGCTGCTGACACCCACACTCTGATATCCTGCCAGTATCTCCTTAGAATTGAAACACAGCGATTTATAAATATTACCAGATAACAAGCTTTTATCTCTTTTTGTGCACAGCCTCTGTAAAACAGTGGCTATTGTTATAGTTGTATTGAACATTTTTGGGATACAAAATAGCATCAGTGAGCTTACTTGGTATGGGAAAAAAATATTAGAGCTGCTATAAACTTTGAAATTCATCGGTCAAACCCTTGCCTAATAAAGTGGCTCCGGAGTCTTCGGCTGCATTAGTTGGTCAGCTCAAATGTACATTTTGTACATTCAGAGATGGTCTGATGATCTTTGTCACATTTTTCAACCACAGAAATGGAACAATGTCTCAAAGTAAAAGGCGGAATCAACAGTTAAAGCTGTGTTTGATTCAAATATAATAATATTGGGCACTGCATCACCATTCACATTATCATTTTACCATCACATTCTCATGGATCCCACCAGGGGCTAATATGACACGAATGACACACATACTCTGTGTTGTTTTCTCATTTTATATAATTTTTTTCCATAATTTGCAAAAGAAAACATTATGTTTTGTTCCACAATTATGTACTATATGTAGCTAATGTATATGATAGTTTTCTTCAGGATGCTGAAGGATGCTCATGACTGAGGAAGATCCACAGTGATCAACACATTGTCCCAATAAACTGCAGTCTTTTGGAGTAAGTATTCAGGCTTTGTCTCAATTTCTCCTGGATGCTACCCATTATCAAACAGTCTGATGTGTTGAAAAGGCTGGTTCTAGCTGAACAGACAACAAATAGAGAAAGGGGAAGTTTTATTGGATCGGTAGTCCTCAACAGAGCAGCACTTTGCGGTGTATTTCAGGGAATGAGACAGACAGGATGTGGTGGCCTACACAGGCAGTGTACGAGCCAGTATTGATGTTTGGATATTTTCCTGATGATTGATTTGAGATTTGCTTTAGTTACACTTAATGCTGTAGCTTCAGTTACCCAGTCTTTCTCATTTTAGTAGTCAATGGAACTTGAACTTTCCAGCTCTATACACTGACGATACTGTTGCTGAAGGTATGAAAAGAAAGCTGTGGTCAAAAATAGCATAATTAAAATATCAATATGCCAGAGAATAGCCATCTTGCTGGGAAAACCTCAAGTATCAAAGTGCACTAAACCTGTCAAGTCACTATTCTGTCCAAACTAGACATTGATCATATGGCTATTTATATTTTAAAATGTGGTCAGTGTGTGATATGTGTCTAGAAGGACAACAAACAGAATGAAATATAATGTTACCTTTATACTATTTATTATTATTCTGCTCCACAATTTGGTTTCACTAAACCATGTTTTGACCAAATCGAGTTCACGAGTGAATGTGCAAAATGTAACCTATAGCCTATACTCTAAATAGGCCTAAGTGAAAATTAAATACATTCATAATTACACATTCATTTAGTATATTGCACAATTATACTGACCTGAATACCACACTAGAAATGTATGTCTTCTTTACAACTCATCTAAATCCCCTATAGGGTACAGGCTATTCTCTAGACACAAGGACAGTTCACATGGGGTCACATTATGTCAGGTAGACGCATTGCTGCTGGAAAGTCTCTCCTCTGCTTCTTGTCTCCACTGCACTGGCATTCAGGTCCTCGTTAAGCGTGGGGGTGTGGGGGGAGATGGAGGGGGGGCACCTGCTGTCCCACTCCGCGCGCTGCAGACTGCTGGACACAGAAATGGACTTGTAATCTGAGCGGGCATTCTTGACCTTCTGCGGACCTAGACGCCACGCTTTGGGTTGTATAGGCTATAAAAGACCATGTCCCGCGTGCCCGCCGGGGGGACAGCCGGTACCTTGGTATATGCTTGTCTGGTATCTGCATGTGAAGCGCTGCGGAGCTGCGGTGATGTCCAGTGTGGCGCTGGACAGCAGTGTTGTCCCCCCACAGCCGCGGGAAACGGCTCCAGTGGCTCCACTGTGCGCTGCTGCAAACTGCCGATCCATGTTTTCTTCGACAACGTGGGCTGGTTCACGCGCAAACTGTCCGGAATCCTCATCCTACTGCTGCTTTTCGCCATGGGCTACTTTATCCAGCGCATCATCTGTCCGCGGCCACGCAGACAGCCCAACCAGCAGGACCGCAGCGAAGAACCCTCCCTTTTCTACGGACATGCCTCTGCGTCCCAGGACTCTCTTTTGGAGCGCTACCCAGAATCCTACAGCCTGGGGGACTTTACATCCCCAAATCTACCCGCATACGACGAGGTCAAGTACCTGCCCACGTATGAGGAGAGCATGCAGGAGATGCACAGAGACCGCTCAGATGAGCGCCTACTGGGAGACAGTGAGAGCAGCCAGGGCAGAGCGCGAGCCGCTGACGGCTTGGAGCGCAGACGGGATGTCCTGCTGGAGGTGGGAGAGCATCGCAGCCCAAGGACGTCTCGAAACTCTGTGTGAAAGGGGCGCTAGATTGACCATTGTTATCTGGAAGACATAGACCACTCAAGTGCAATTATAAAGTTTGAATGTGGAGAATAAATTTAGAGGCTTTTACGAGATTTTCTCAGGGTATCATAGCCTTTTGTATTCGATTATAGGTTCTTTTGTCTGGGACAATCGCATTATGGTCTCGAGTCTGAAGTGACAGCGTGAAGCAGTCTGTCCAAAATGCCTCTTTACATCACCCGCTGCACTGAATATGACAGAAATTCTCTATTTATCTCTATCTCTATCTCTAAGTATTGAAACTGAGTCAAATATAACTTTATAAAGTCAACAATGTGTTGTGAGATGCTATGTGGCCTTGCTTCCTGGAGGACAGAGCGGTGCTGAATAGCAGAAGCACAATATGCTTACACAATGGCGTCAAAAATGCACTGGGTTTGCAGCATGAAATCAATATTGTTTCAAGAGCTAGGAATAGACATTGGTGTATTTTAGTACCCCACAGAGTGCTATAACAACATGCAAAATATTGCATCAAGTTTTATGACCTGCATTAAATATACATTTCCCTGTTAGTTTTCTTATACCAGGCCTTTGTAAAAAATAATTTATACACAAAGAAAGAATAACAACACTAGAAAGTACTCACAGAGCTCAGACCTCCACCAAGGCAGGCAGCTGAATACTCCTATACACATAAAACTATAAAATCTTCTGTGGGACTGGACACCCTTCCAGAGTAAAATGACAAAACAAGTGACTTCTCTTTGTTTGTATATGATCTCAATGCAAAATCATTCAAATAATCTTAATACAGTACAATGAGAGGTTATCAAAACTATAGAAACATCACTAATTAAACAATTTAATCAAAATGTTATATAATAGGCTGCTGTTCATCTGTTTGCTTTGCACTTACTGTAAGTAGGATGCGGGAGGGGGGTCTTTAGTGACTTATTGATTCAGAGTTTAATGGCACTATTCTTTGAAAAAAATCCTGGATCCAGACTGGATCACTCCCAAAATCTAACCTATTGTTCCTTGTGTCATTTCTGACTCTCCCTGAAAATTCCATCTAAATCTATTCAGTAGTTTTAACATGAAGTTGCTAACAGGCACAAACACAACCAAAACATTACCTCCTTGGCGGAGGTAACAAGGAGACCATATGGCTAGAATTGCTGTTTGTTAGCTTCTCAATCTTTGTCCAGCATAGTATTTAGAAATCCTTCAGCGGAGGACAGTAGAAAAGTAGTCTACAACAAGTATATGCTGGACACAATTATAGCCCCTGATGCTTGATCCCCTGTCAGTAAGTGTGATTGTGGTGGCCTCTGTAACCCAATATTCCATGGCCAGGCCAATATTGAACACTGATGGCTTTCTCCCCACAGGGAAATTTGTGGGGCGGGTGGAGTCTGCAGTTAAAAGCATTAAAATCTGTGCTTGAAAACCACTGATGGTGAGGTGAAATTCAGTATGTAACCCCAAGATGCACAGCTCTTTACAGTCTTCAAGCACTGAGAAGCAAGTGTCCATGGTGGATTTCTTTGTTTTTGGGTATAGTTTGTTCTGTTACATTAAACTAGAGCAAAATAAAGTGCACCCTTTGGCCACAACAAACAAACAGACCCATAATGGACATAATGTGAGCAATAACTGTAGCAGTTTATTCTCTACCTGTTATTTTGAAAGGTCAAAACAACAGGAACCATTCACTGCAGTATAAATAAAAACCAGGGTCAGGATGTATTATATTTTTTAAGCAAATTTGTTTACTACACATTTAAGAATGACAGACTTGGATGAGAGTACCCCAGTTCACACAAAGTGTATAAAAATAGGTTAGCTACAAAATATATATTGTAGTTAAGTGTAGCTACTACATGAAACCTGACTCCCACGAGTGCTGAGAGTGTGCTCATGAATTAATAGTGAATGGTCAGGATGACTTTCAGAAAGTCGGTATGTGTGGTTAGAGTAAAAGAACAGTAAGCCTCTGAATCAGAATCAAAATAAACGAGAAATGTTTGTTTTAGTTATATACCGTGTCACCCTGACACGTCAGTAATGCTGCTGATGTTTTAACATTTTGGGTCACATTAGAGTGAGTTTCCTGTATAAGGAATGACATATTGTCTGCCATTTATCTCCTGACCTCATGGTAACAGTGGTCTGCTGATGCATTGGCCCACAGCCAACCAGGGGGTGGAGCTGCATGGCAAGTGATTGCCCGTATTGGGGATGTATTTTGGACCACACGTGTGCTGCTCATAAGATGTTCCAAAAACCCTATATATCAATGCACGTGTAGATGCAGTTATTCGACAGGACTTTTAGAGACAGGGCTCTAGACACTAAAATCATTACTGAAACAATAACAAGGAAAGAACGCCTGAAAATGCATACATTTCAAATTCAGAGTGTTGTGAACAGTGTAGTCTAAGTCCATTATATTACACATTTCAAACCCATAAACATGCACTACGAGCTTGTGTCTTGGGTGTACTCTGCTTAATGGCTTAATAATCCTCATATCTATAACTGTTCCTCAGCTGCACTTTTAATGCACTGAATTCAAAACTAATGGTGGCTATTGTACTGCAAGTACAGAAGTCTTTCATTATTTTGAGACATAGCCAAACCACAATATCCTGCAAATTTCAAAAATACAAGGGATTTAATTTTAGCACGGCTGATATGTAAAAGGTCCCTTGAACATTAACGACGTGAGGCCACGCTGCCTCTGACAGAAGCATTAGCTGCCTTCTCTCGCTCTTTAGACAACTCCATCTCAATCTTCCCTTGGATCTTCTCCCAGTCCACCTCCACCTGCAACACACACAAAATACAGGATTATTTATGCATGCACGTTTTTTTGAGTAAAATAGTTTTGTTCAACTATAACTGTTTTGTGTTGATTCATGTGAAAACTTTATCACTGTGTCAAGTTTAGTCACAAAGGAAAAAACTGATTAATGCTGTTAAATGTACATTGTTAAAAAAAGGTTGAAATCTTTGTGGTAATATGGTAAACTAGCATCTTAATAGACAGTCCGTGTTAGGAGGAGTTGATAAAGAATGAAGTGTGTACATAGAAAGGCAAGAAATGACAAATGACAATCAACTAATTTCCACAGTAATTTGTAAATAAACAGACATGCTGCTTCAGCTTACCCCTTCAGCATACTGAAGGAATCTCTTATTAGTTTCTTTTCTTCCAGATTTGTGAAGAAACTTCCCTCTGAAGGCCAGCACTGTGTCCACGTGAGTTTTGTGTTTGACTGCCAGCTCCAGCGCCCTTAACAGTTATCACAATATAAATCTCAACTGATCTTTTGACACATTTTCCTTTAAGGTCATTTTCTGCTGCGTACCTTTCCCAGTTGAACAGATCGATGTTGATTTGTATGGCTTGATAAATAAGACCGGCTTGTAACAGAATTGCCTCTGCCTCCTGGACCTGACCGCTGAACAGCAGCATATGGGCCAAAGAGGACTCCTTAGACGGCTGCTCTTTTATGAAGTTAATATACTGCACACGCGGCAACTGAATGGAAAGACACCAAAGAAAGATACAGAATGAAATACAACACCTCTGTATGTGTCACGAATCAACTTCGTCAATTGATTTACTTTAACTTAGTCTGTTAAGTTAAAATGTAATTTATTAAGCACTCTGGAGATGCTTATACCTCTCCAATGGCAGCATAGGCCATCTCAGCTGTTGTTAACTCCTTACTGGCCATGGCCATTCCAGCAAGACAAGCCCACAGGGACTGGTCCTAAAGAAAAGAGAAAATGATGCCTTAACCACCTGATGGTCATCCACAAAAACTAGTGGGGGGGGGGGGGGTGATCATAATTTGTTTTTTACTCATTGGCCACCTTTTTAAGCAGACCATGTACCTAATAAAGTGGCACTTGTTGTGGTCTTCTGCTGCTTCCGCTTGTGTTTGAACTCTAGCGGGTTTGTCTTGAATATTTGTGCATCACAAGCAAGTAAATAAAGCGGCCAGCAAAACTAACTTACTAATGTTAGAACATATAATAATCCTTTAACAGATAACAAATAATCAGAATCAGAAAAAAAGACATAAGATAGAACTAAATGGGTGGAGTTACACATGGGGAGTATATACAGTAGTGCATATTTATGAGTAAGTCTAAGGGGCATCAGTGCGGTAAATGGTGTCACCAGGCTAATTGAAGGATAATTAAATCCTGCTGCATTGCTCCTATAAACCTGTCTCTGTCTTTGCATTAGCATTTGAGACTTCTTATTTTATGTACACATACAAACTGTATACTAATGTTTAAAATACAACTCATGTATTCTGCTTTCTGCATTGGGTAAAATTATTTCTGATAAAGTGTCCTAATAAACACAAAACATTATATCTTACTTTGGCAAAACGGCATAAGTGAAGTGCATCCTCCCAGCGTGCAGAGGAGTTGTATTCATGAAGAATAGCTGGATATGGAGGAACCGAGCTATACACTAAAGAACCATCTCCTTGGCGCAATGTCACTTTGGAACCCACATAGCTTAAAATGTTTGGTGCCCGGGTGAACTCACTAAAACAAAGAAAGAAACAACTATCATAAAATAAAATGTATATGTTTATATATTTTATTCACACTGTTGTAATGATTCAGGCTAAAACAAACTTGCCTCCCATCTTTTATGAAGAGAGTATGTGACAGAAGATCTTTGTCGACAAAGACAACACTGGGGTAGTACCACACAGTAAACTGGTTGTCTTGAATACCACACAAGATGTTAGCAGAATCATTCCATGCAATGCTATGAACCATACTGCCTACAGAACAAAAATACATTTGTTGATTGTCTCAAAAACAAGCACATAACATACAGGCATATTACTCACCAATTTTGCACATTTTTGGTTCTCGTGCAAAATAGTGTATGGAAGTCAGATAAAGGTCACGGTTCTTGTCTATAAAAGCAATCTTTCGTTCATTTGACAGACCACACTGATCTAGTGCTATGTCCACCACCTCCATCTTGACAGGAAATAGAAAGATTGTATTTAGAAAAACAACTCTATCCAGTTTTTATCTTGGCACAAGAAAAGGAACAAATAATAACAACACAAACTTTTGTTATGTACCTTGTGAGTCAAGGGTTTCCCATCCCCCAAGGCTTTTCCCGTCAAGGCATCAAAGAGAAATATGACTAACAGGGGAAGGGACATTAGTTAAAATAGACCATTCAAGATGCAATCAAAGGATTCAGAGCCACTTTTTCTGACCTTTTTCATCACTTTTGTCTCGCAGAGCGATGGTGTCATTGCTAAGGGAGATTCCTTGAGCGTTGAGGATATCAGCTCTCATTCCGGGGAACTTTGGAGAAGATATAAGTCGACCTTCATATGAGAATAAATACAAGCCTGCTCCGTCCACAAGCAGAAAGTGTCTGAGTTTGTGAAACAAGAAGTAATGCAGTCATTAATTGTACCTATTGGCAACTTGTGTGTGCATTGGAGATGGACAAATATTAAATAATTAAAAAATGGGCTCTAAATTCAGTAATTTAAATCTGACACATGCATCAAACTTTTTCGTAAGTTTTCTGAAGACACAAAGAACTTACTTCTCTGCTTGAACAATAAGACTGACTGTTCCTTCTTTTAAGTCAAATATGAGGGGAGTATTCCAGTTTTTTGAACTGCAAAAAAGAAAAAACTCCTAAATGTAAAATGTAAATAATTTTGATAATTTATGATACTTCACTAACAAGATAATAAATTCATTACTTGTAGACATAGCACTGAAGAGAGGTGGCGACGACGAGATGTCCAAATGCCAGTGAAGCTTTAATGACCCGATCTCTAAACTCCAACACATCCATTGCCTCATTCATCACATTTAACACCTGAACAGGGAGTGGAACGAGTTATACTGATGAAAAATACATATCCATCATTACATCTGAAAACTTTGCACACACAAAAATGGTGGTTAGAGAAACTTTTTTAAAAGTATGTGTGTGCTACTTTTTACGCCCTTCTACCTGCTTACATGAATACTTTAGAGAGCCCTCCCTCTAAAACATAATGAAAGAGTCTTTTCCAGTACCAGGTGAAAGGTGGGGTTATTTTTACAGCTTTACAAATCTTCCTCCTCTTCCCCTCCTGTTTAAATGTCTAAATTTACATGCAACACAACCAGGAATAAAAACCTTTGACCACAAGGTGGTAAATTTAGCTAGCTGATTCACAAACCACTGGCAGATGTGCACTTTTAATGGACTGTAAGGAGGAGAAGGAAAGGAGGGAGGCAGAGAAACGCCTCTAAGCCCAAAATAAATGGCTGATGACTGTAATTTTTTACAGACCTGGTTGGAATATGTATGAAGTATATTTATATGTTGGCACCCACATAAATGTGCATGACCTTGTTTTGCTTGTGGATGTGTACTTTGGGGATTGTTAACTGCCTCACAGTATAAATGACTTTATAGAGTAAATGGAGAAATGGGGAGGTATGAAGTGTGCCATTACAGTGAAGTTAATGTACTAGCAAGCATTTGATCAAATTGGTTATGGCTGTATTTATAAATTCTCAATGAATGAATCTAACCTGCATGGTCCTTCTCTTGGTAAGGGTGATCACAAAGTTCTTCCATTCCCAATGCTGTTCCACGATGTGAGCAAAGATGACATGGCCATTGCCGCAGGACCCGGCCAGTTGGGTGCCATCTGCAGACCAGGCCAGGCTAAACACACTGCCTGTGTTCGGCTTCTCTAAGGCATATGACCACTAAAAGCAACCAAAATGACAAAAAGTTCTAAATAAACATAACAGCATAAATCTGTATGGGGCGCAATGTGGATTATAATTTAGATTTTTGCTACAGAAAAATGTCTAGATTATGTAGTGAATCTGAGTACTACTCTGTACTACACTGTCCTCATACAGTAGGGGTCTGTCCTGTGCTTGAATGGACTACCGATTAAACTGACATTTTTGATCTTATGAAGTCAATAGTATCCTAGTGAACCATACAGTATATGAAGAAGCAAAATACAACATGTGAATCTGTATTTTATGGGCAGAGACAGTAATTTACTGCTCTTTATGATCATGATCCCCATGCATATTGTCTGTAATATACTCAATCAGAAGCTATTTCTTCTTCTCTAGAAGTAACCTTTGTAACACTCTGTGTTACAAAGCCCTGGGGAGAAAGGCAGGCCTGAAGGAGTGAAGAATAACTAGAGGGTCATAGCTGTATCCGAATGTATACACCAGACAAAAATGAAGCAAGACATTTGATATCTGGCCAAGGAGCACTGCTGGATCCACTGCCTTTACCACACTAAGCCATTTGATTATTAAAAAGATGACAGCAAGTTGTGTGTGTTTGTGTAACACTAACTTTGTGTGCATTGACTTCATTGAAAAAGCAGAAGCAAAATTATGTAAAGCATTACATGAAATGAATTCAAAATATTAATTGCAAGCCTGATTATAAGAATAACACACAAGTGATCCCATATGCAAAATGTGTAATGTACTGTAGTTATTGTAAAATGTATTTTATTACTGAAAACACAATATATGTATCATACGCATTAAGATTTGTTTCTAGTCTATTGTAAATGTGGATTTATGGACCTCAATATTAATATATGCAATGTATAGACTTAAAAATGTATTAGGAAGTGAATGAGTGAAAACTTACATTGACTTTATTGAAGTTTAGTCTGTGCCTGCCTTCATTAAGCCTGGGTCGACTTACTGGTCACTAAAGCCTGTCTCTGTATAATGGGCAGCTTTGTGACCAGAGGAGGTGACAGACATGACGTATATTTTTTTTTGCAGAGCTCAGAAGAGAAGGTAAAAGACCCTTAAAACTTACAATCAGCTTATAGACTGCATGTATTTGCACCAAGAGAGAAGTTTTGAATTTATTGCAGAAGAGACTCCAATACAACTTCTTCTATCCATTTCAATTATATAACATCAAAGCACACTGGCTCTAATTAGTTAATATCAAACTCTTGTAAAATAAATGAGAATGTTGTTTTTTAGTGGCAAATTACATGCTTGTAATGTTTCCAAACCGCCTAATGCTTTCCTAAACACTAGTATCTAATAAAGACAACAGAAGTAGTATTCCTAACAGACATGATGGAATAGAATGTGCCTGTGTATTGAACACAGATAAGTACAACTTACAGAGTTAAGACAATAAACACAGAGGAAATGTGGTTTAATGCTCTGTGTAAAGTACATACACCTGAAACAGTGAGTCGGATGCATACTGATGGAGGGGACTGTGTGGGCGGGGCTTTGGACGGGGAAAGGGTTAATGACACATGTCTGCACTAATAGCTCCCTCTGGAGCGATCTGCTGATTCAGCCCCATTACTTCACAAGCATTAAATACTATATGTCTGCCATGAGCCCTTTCTGCTCCTTACAAAAATTCAAATTGTGAAGAGTAGTTGACTAGTGGATGCTCCAAATTTTCAGTATTTTCCTTTTGGGAGAATTCATATTCAGCAGAGTCACCACCTTCAAAATGCTATTATCAAAACCTTTATAATCAAATTAATAAAAATGACTTTATAACTGTATTCAAATATTCAAGCAGCAGGACCATAAAGCAATACTCTTTTAGAAACTAACAATATAGAATAAAAAGTTTGCTTGGGTTTAGAGAAAGATCCAGTGGTCCATGTGAGTATGCACTAGCTAGCACTAGTGGGACAGAGGGAGCAAACCAAGCCCTGGTTTAACAGTCTTACATAAATCAGAACAGCTGGCAGACTCTGTGCACAGCCAGCTGGCTTCGGTTTCCCTGTGAGTGCAGGACAGGACCTGGCAGTGCAGGTACAAAGTGTAAATCCCTTCACATAAACACACACAGGCAGACACACACAGACAGACAGATATACACACACACACACACACACACACACACAGGGTGACATGCAGCCCGGCAGGTGACCACAGAAATGCATGAGGTTCAGAGAGAGATAACCCTAAACCTTGCTAGCAAATGATCCACACAAACCTTTTATTGGTTATGATGATACAAAATCAAAGAGCATTTATGATGGCCAGCATTAGTGTGTCAGCTTGTGATTATAAAAGAATGTATTGTATTGGAAAAGAGGTTGGTGTAAAGATGTATTGGTCCAGTCTGTGAGTTATAGAAATACAGAGTGGCACACGATAGAGCTTTGGCAATGCACAAGGAAACAGAGACAAGAGGGGTCTGAGGGGAGGGGTGAAAGACAAACTAAAAGATAGAGAGTGAGTCTGTGTGTGTGTGTGTGCAAGAGAGTAATGATCTACACATGGTTTCATGCTGGAGCCTCAACATAGTAACCATAGACACATGCTGGGGCCTCCTGGGACTCATCAGCAGGACACAGCTGTGAGCTGGACAGCAGAATTCTATTAGCACCAACCATGTGTGTATAAACATACATTCATAGCTATACACAAACACAAAGGTTATTGTGGGATTTAGGCATGCTGCAGGGCATAAGGTTCTTTACCCAAATATGGACCAGTAAAATGTACTATGCAGGTCCACTTAGCTAGTGTGGTAGCATGTTATGTTTTATAGCAGATCGTCTTTCAAAGAAAATAATCAATACATTACAATGTGTAATCATCAACCACATTAAAAACTAGGCCCACGCTGTTGTATAGGTGTATATCGGCGAAACGTCCCATATATCTGGCCCAGATGCTATGGCACCAACAGCATAGCCTGGCCTGCCATGTCTCATGCTAATGATGTAACTGGCATCATATTGGTCAGATATGTTAAGGGCAGGGGTGGTAATGAGGTGTTTCAGGTTGGAGCCTAATCCCTGCAACAAAAAATGCCCCTGCGCCCTAAAAGGATTTTTCCCATTGACTGTAATACAAAAACAAACACCCAATGCTCGGCTGACAAGACACTTATAAAACACTTATATAAACACTTATATAAACTTATAAAATTTAGATTCAGATTTAGTGGTGTTTAATTCTTACATCATGTGCTTTTTTTCTCTTAAAAATACCTAAATTGGCCAAAAAATAACTTTTATGATTGGTCACATGACCTCTCTAGGGTTGTAACAAGTTTCATTGTTCTCTGCTGATATAAGTGTATCCAGAGTTCCATTAAGGTAAAAAACATGGGGTCGCTACTGAGACATTCTTTATTCGACCTTGGAATTTATACACTAGCCCAGATCAGTAAGCCAAAATTCTTGAGGTTTTGTTTATGTTATTCAGGATTAATTGCTCAACTGAAGTGCTCCAGGTCATCAATTAATTCATCAATTAATTTTTATTCATTGTAGAAGTCCCTGAACTGGTTAAAAGCCAGATTGACCATGTAGCATTCTGCTCTTCAGAGTTCTACATTTAGATCTTGTCCTGCTCTTATAGACCCCTTAAAAGTTTGTAAACAAAACATTCTAAATTCCGGAATGTTGTCAACTGGAGGCAAAATTATAATACATTTTGATGGAGAAATTAGCATCAGCCACAAAATCTCACAAATGAAGATGGTTTTGCCAAAGTCCATCCACTCTGCTACATGTAGGTAATGTCAGAGCCCGGTTAGAAAACATTAGTGAATGTAC
>JAVQKG010200771.1:0-12729 GCA_036025885.1 Hypseleotris bucephala
ATCACCACCTTAGCAGCAGAACCATCTCATTCTCCTCCATCGCCACCTCAGCAGCAGAACCATCTCACTCTCCTCCATCACCATAACAGCAGTAGAACCATCTCACTCTCCTCCATCACCACCTCAGCAGCAGAACCATCTCACTCTCCTCCATCACCACCTCCGCATCAGAACCATCTCACTCTCCTCCATTGCCACCTCAGCAGCAGAACCATCTCACTCTCCTCCATCACCATAACAGCAGTAGAACCATCTCACTCTCCTCCATCACCACCTCAGCAGAACCATCTCACTATTTTCAGCTCTTTTTTTTTAAATCTCAAAGCTCAAAACACAAGGTTAAATTGGAATCATAAAATATGTCTATTCAAAAATACATACAAAATTGTTGCAATGCTAAAAGCTATGCCAAATATAATTTCATGCCACTATTTAGTTTCTCCTTTTAGCGTCTAGACTATGTTAATCTCATTCTATTGTTTCATAGTTTAAACCAGACTGGAAATGTATTACTAACCAAATATTTGCATTGCATTACCTCCGCCGCCAGACGTGCCCCCATCCCATCTATATAATTATTCATAAAATGTAGATTATCTGCTGAACAAGCTTCTGGTCTTCTGCTAGTCCATTTAAATCTGGTAAAACGCATGAGGTCATGAATAGGGAGGGGGGAGTAATGATATTCAATACAAAGACAGTAATAGACAGTCTAATTGAGTTGAAATCACTCCTTTGTTGAAACAGGAGTTTTAGGGAAGGTCCTGGCTGTGCCTTTAATAAAGTGTATTCTAAAGCAAGACACAATGTCCTCCCCATTTTATCGTTCTAATTTGGGGATCTTTTGTCAAGCCCGGGACGACTGGAAAGGTCAGGGTGACCAGTGACAGACAGGAAATGATGTAAGGCGGGACAAAGGGGCCTTTTGATAGATGCAGTGGGATGGCTTCAAAACATCTGCAGATTCAGACTGATTTCACTGGAGGATTACAAGCATCGAAAAAGGGTGTTTGCAGAAATACATTCTAGGGCTGAAAGATTAATCGAAATTTAATCGAAATCACAATTTTAATGGTCGCAATTAGCAAATCACAAGGCTGCATTTTTTAGTTACAATATTGTCTCCCACAAAACAGAATATACAGTAAAAAAGCTGCTTCTCCTGTGGGTTTAACTTCAACAAACATGTTCTGAAAGGCATGTGATTCTTGTGGAAGTTTGACAGTTAATATTTTTGTATTTCTTCAAGTGTTAGTGCAGGTTTAAAATGTGCTGTGAACTGAGTATTGGTTTTAAAAACAATATTGCAAATCTAATCGCAATATCTGTCATAAAAATCGCAATTAGATATTTTTTCTAAATTGTTTGGCCCTAATACATACCATATATACTGCGAAATGTGCAACAAATTTGAATCCAGACAACTGAACAGAGAAGCAGTTCTCAAATCGTAGAAGAGGTCCCATTGATTTTGGACCCCTCTATTATTTTGTTCTTCCTAAGGTTTTTCTTTTTCCTGTAGCCCTTTTATTATTTTGCCTTATTGTAATGAGCGTATAAGGACAGAGGATTTTCTGGGACAGTCCTTTCGTTGTGTATCTATTGAGTGTCTATAGTTTTTGTTATCCCTTGCTTATATCTGTTTCTGTACAGCCCTCACATGCAATTTTGTTGTTATATAGGACCATACAAATAAAATTTAATTTAATACATTATAATTGCAACCTGGTTTAACTTGATTTAAACCTCCTAGTTTATATCACATATTGATTTAGTACTGGCTTAAAACTGCTGTTATGCCAGGTTTAGACCTACTATACAAGGTCTTCAAATTCATTTCACATTTCATTAAAGACAGTGTATGCGTTTGTCTCTACCAACATTGCACATGAAAGACAAGAAAAATATTGTTTTGTTTTGGTGACAAAAATGATGCAAGTTTTTTTCTTCAGTCTGCATTACAAAATTACATAATTACAACATAATTATTTGCAGAAATCCTTTGCTGTCCTTTACAGTATAAGCTGTTGTGACATTTTTCCAATATATCTCTAAAGTCAGCATTGCACCTTCCCACTTTCTTGCCTCTTTAATTTCAACTTTATACAACCAACATCACTGAGTCTGATCACATCTTCCTTGAGAAACATGATGTTACGCCACTATCCTTGGTTTTAATAATGCATCGGGCACTTGGTAACCCACTAACCCACTTTTACTTTAAGATGCGTCTGAAAAGGAGAAGTACATTCAAGTCCTCATATGACCTCATTTCTGAACATAAGTTGATCTAGACGTGACAAACCAATTCAAGTCGAGCAGTAGGAAGCCTATACAAGGTGTGGTGGGTAATAACTTTGACCTATTTCTCATTTGTACCTTTTTATAACACATTAGACAAGTTTACAGGGAAAATATTGAAGTTTTCTTATATAGCGCTTTTCTGCCCACTCAAATACGCTTTACAATTGCAATATTCCTTCACTCTATACACTCGTGGAGGTAAACTACTAATGTAGCCACAGCTGCCCTGGGGCACATTGATGGGATCTAGAAGATGGAGTGGCCCAGGAATGACTACTTTAAATGGGACAGATTATTTTAGGTCAGGGGTTGTCCAAACTATGGCCCAGGGGACGAATCCTGTACACAGAACATTTTTGTAGCCCCCAGCTTACCCCTTCATTGGCTCAAATTTTTGCATGCGACACTAACTCAACTAAAAGAATAAATTAATTGTGTAACAAGATTTCTTTACACTTTTCTGTGTGGTGAAGAGGGAAGCAAAAGCAGAGATCTATGAAGTAAAACAGGCATTCGTTGAAGGTTTCATTCCTCCTCCAATAAATTCATATTGTGTGCTCGGGCAAGACACTTTACCCAGCCACTTTATCAAGTAAAGCCAGAGAACCCACACTGAGATGGTTTGGACATGTACAATGCACATATGGTTAGAATAAGGCTGGAATTAGAGCTGCTATAGGAGGCTCACAGGAAGACCATACAGAAAATTGATAAATGAAGTGAAAGAGAAATACAACATACATACAATTCTGGTACTGTAAAACCAGACGTAACTTTAACTCAAAATAATTGGGGAAACCAGATTGCCCAGTAAGACAACTTAAATGTTGTTTTTAAATTGTAGTTTTTTTTATTGTCCTTACTAAATTCAGAACTAAAGGCTAAAATCATTATTTCTTAGTAGAATTGAGTTCAAATAATAAAGTTATTTTTGTTAGACTACCGGGGTTTCAGTGTGCTTCCTTCTACACTTTCTATTTTAAATTCCATTCTTACTTTTTCTATACATTGCCACTGCAGTCAGACAAGGGCATAGGAAAGGTCTTAGAGCAATATTTTACTTTGGATTCGAACAGTGTGAGAGAATGAGGGAGCCTCCAACAAAAAGTGGCCCCGGGACCCGCCACAGGCACTTAGTCTTTTATTCCTCCGCTTAGACACAAACTCTGTCAACAAACTAAATGACTCATCTGCGACAACATGACATGAATTAGACTAAGGCCGCTGTCAACATAGTCTCAATTATTTTTAGTGGGCCGGGAAAACTCGGGGTAATTACTGTGCTGTCAAAAGGCTTTCACTCACAGGAGATACCCATTGTTGGGATGCTTGTATTGTTTTTTTGTTGTTAAAATGTGCATGTATATAAATGGAAGGAATCATTTTTGAATTAACAGGGACAAATAAAATGCAACTGTGTATATCTTGGATTGCATTGTATTGTAGACAGTGCGTATGACCAAGCAACAAATTGACATTGCACCAGCTGAAAACTGTTTGTCTGTGTGTTGTCTGTAAGTTCTTCCCGTGCCATTATGGGTTCTCCTTTGACCTCTTTTGACTGGCCTTGGTCAAGAGTGAATTAAGATAAACAAGTAAAATGCAACTTTGTATAGTCAGAAAGCAGGAAAATTGGTATATCTTGGACGACATTGGGTATATCTTGGATTGCATTGCAAGAAGTGAACATTGTACCAGCTAAATACTCTTTGTGGAGTCTGTATATTCTCCACGTATCATTGTAGGTGACCACCTTTGACAGGTCTTTGTTTAGAGGGTACCCCATTGAATTAAGATAAACAAGTAAAATGCATCTTCGTATAGTCAGAATGCAGTGAAGCAAGTATATCAGAGGTTATTTGAATATTGGGACAGCTGAAAACGTTTTATTTCTGTGTGATGTCTGTATGTTCTCCCCATGTCATTGTGGGTTCTCTGGGCTTTGTCAAGAGTGTACCCCGCCTAAGGCCCATAGTTGTTGGATATGCTCCAGTTATAAACAACACCTAATAAGACTAAGCTCAAGAAGTTGGTAGAAGAACAAATACCAAATCTTAATATATAATTTGTATAATTTCAGAAAAATTGTTTAACTTCTTGTATTTCCAGGAAGACAGAGAAGGAAGTGTCTAGGGAGAGGGAAGTCCAGTCTTCACTCATACTTCAACATACTTTCTTTACTTCGTCTGGCATCATTAGCATTCAAATTTTGAAATCCATTTTTTATCATAACAACCCTAGAAACTGTCATTCCCTTTGTCATTAATCTTTGAAAATGGGTATATTGTGTGCTGTTACAAAGTCTATAAATTAATGCATTATGGCATTGTTTCCTAGTTAAGATTCATAACTGTACCCCTAGGCCTATAAGCTCGACAAAGTGTCTGGGGAGAGGGAAGTCTGTGCATCACATAAAATATGCACTCTTTTATCTTTTTCTTGCATCTATTAATTCAAAAGCAAATGGGAGTGTGCTGTTGTAAATCATTATATATTATTATTATAATCAGGGTTTCCCCGCAGAAATGTCATCAGTTAAAGTGATAGCCAACTCTCAGTCCTTTTATGTGATGAAATTACATATTAATGCCATTTATACAGAAAATTAGCAGCTCCTAAATGGCACGAAAAATTAATATTGCATTTAAAAACCATTCAAATTAGACACTGGAGGAAGAAATTAAAAGCGTTTAATAATGTAGTAATGATGTAGCTTTTCTGAATGGTTGTCAAGGTGATAGCTGCCAAGGACAACTTAACTACTAACACTGATGATACAAGTTAAAGGCCAATGTAGATTTTTACTAGCCACATATTACTTGTTCTTGACTGTAATTTGAGCTTCTCATTTGCAAAGATTTGAAATTAATTGGACATTTTCAATAGCTAAAAAGCGCCAGGCCTTAATTAAATAACATGTATAAAATTCAACTAGACAACATGGCTAGTTATTAGGAATGTGCTACTAGCCAGCATTTGGCTAGTGCTAATGTCAAGCCTTGAATATAGCCTATAAAACATATACATTTTTCTATCATTAACTGGCTCCATAGCTCCATATGAATCTCACAGAATGACTTTGCACTTTGTCAGACTGTCTTTCATTTCAGTCACATTGTGCTAAACCAACAACCGCAGTGCTGTGAATTATGCCCGCAGCAATTTCAATTCTTATATTCTAATCCTTGAGAAAAACAAAGATTATGGTTGTGGGTAGGGAAGCGGAGGGGGTGTTCTGGGCATGCTCAGTAGCGCCCGGGAGCCTGGAAATGGAACTCTGGTGACCTTGAGGGCGTAGAGTCGATCGATCTCCACATAAGGGGGGAGAGAGAGAGAGATGGAGGCATACTGTAGCGAACAAGAAGAAAACTGAGCTGCTGCTAATGATGAATCATTGATAAGTAGACAAGAGAGGACTTTCTCTAGCATCGCGTCTATGTGTCCTCTCTCACAGCCTTGTTTCCTTTCCTTGCTCCTGGCCTCTGCTCGCTCTCCACGTCCATCACACGTCACTTTTACAGAGTGTACTTTGTCTGTTTACCGCTTCACTTTCAATCAGCGCTGACATTTCCTCCGTGAATCAAGTCGAGTTTTAAGTTGATGCTTGTTGTGAGCAGGTGCAAAGCAGAGGCCTTGAAAACACACTGATGCTCAAGTCTGGGGGATTGGAGTCTGTAGACCATCAATTAGTAAGTATCAAGTATATGCACCGATAACGATACTGGATCAAATATCGGCGGATTGGTAAATGTAGCCGATACTGGAAGTGATATCATTTATTATACTTTAGCCTAATTATGAGTGGATGAATAATGTACCAAAATACATTATATTACACTGTAACTCACAAATGACATGACTTAGACATTTTGAGGGTCATCTGGTCTTAGGTTACTATTTTTGATAATAGTTACAAAAGCAGTCTCTATGCCTTTAGTCTTTGCATTAGTATCGTAGTATTAGTCATTCCACAAAGCCCAAATATTGGTTCGGTATCAGAAATGGAAAAACAAACTTCCCAAAATCTATCTAGCCTGGCTCATGCTTATCCATTTAGGGACACTGGAACAGCAAATGGTGTAGCATAGTAGTAGTAGCGGGATCACGATATCATGTGTGAATTAAAATACCCAACAGGGCATAGATGGCTACCTATATTTCGATCCAGTAGCACTCTCGGTTCATTTGGTTTAATTTTCTATTTGTTTGTTTGTTTTTTCTATTTTTTAATTCTATTTATTTATTTTTTCACAACTTCCTCAACGTGGGACAAATAAATGTTTTCTCATCTTAGCTTATAACACCATTTCGAACCTAAATGTCTCCATCTATTTAGTGGCTAAGTAGCATGTGTCAAGAAGCAGCAGCCAGGTTTCTGTCCTAAAGCTGCTTATGAGTTATGGATGAGAGGAGCAAAATAATGCGTGGTGCATGAATAATGTAGCTGTGTGTCTACCTGCCCAGCTCACTGAGCATTCTTCACACTGGGCTCACAAGTTCATCTTCGTCAGCACTGACTGTGTCCCAGGCCCGGGCCAGTGTGCCAGCTCACGACAACCAGCCAAAAAAACACTGCCAGTTAGAGGCCTTGTTTACACAGCACAAAAAAACACAAAACCTGCGCCACTGACTTTCTAACGCGCTGGCGTGCATGCAGCAATGTTTGAAATGGGGACTAGAGTTGGATTTTGTGTGCCAAATCAGACTAGGAAGTAGTTTTTACAGAAATGCGAAAGCCAAACAACAATAAATCTTGCAAAAAGTATGATATTAAGCTAAAAAGTTAAACAGAATTGACACTTCTTTGCCTACTATTGCACATGCACAGTAATACACAGACACAATCCCCCACACACACGGACACATGCACACTCAACACACACACCACTACATATGCATTTTGTATCTCTATATGTATGTATGTATGCATCTATTTATTTAACTTAATTTATTATTACTATTATTCATTTTGGCAAAAGCTATGTTTTTATTATGTTTAAGTGGTTGTCCTATCTTGTTGTATCCTATTCGTACGGGTTGTAAGGGTCTTGTCTTCATAGAATTGTAAAAAAAATTTGGTCGCACAATAATTAAAAAAGAAAGCCAAATTGACTCAAGACTGAACATTTTCTTGCAGTAATTTAATGTTCCAATCGCTACAAATCCCACAAATGTAATTGGCTATTAGATCTGGGATTACTTTATAATTTTTATTGACAAAAAACATTTAGCGTCAAAAGAAAACGTTTTAGATCGCCCTATTGTTTGGAAAATAAATACTAGTTTTGCAATCATACTGAGCGAGCTTAGTTCAATACATAATTTTGAAAAAGTCCATAGTTTTGCAAATGGGTGCTAGCAATGTTTGAAGACTTTTTGGCAATTTAATATCACCAATTTCATGTTGACAGGAAGGAGACCTAACCACTTTGTCACTCGAGCAATAATGTATCTTTCTAATCATTTAAATGAATGGGGTGCAGTGGCGCAGAGGGTAGGCGCTTGCCCTGCAAATGGAGGTTCACTGGTTCGAGTCCCCATCTGAGTACATACTGCCGTTGTGTCCCTGGGCAAGACACTTAACCCTAATTGCCTATGGATCAATGTGGTTGTGTGATTGGGGTTTGGTGGTGGTCGGAGAGGCCGTACACGCAGAATAGATGGTTCTCTCAGACTGCCCTAAGACAGCTGTGGCTAAAGTAGCTTACCACCAATTGTAAAGTGTCTTTGGGGTGCTATATACTGTAAGTACAATGCATTAGTGTTATTTTAGTTTATCTGTGGTGAATTATTAGTAGCCTATTGATTTTGTAGTCTTGTATTGTAGGTATTCACTTCTATCCATTTCTGAGGCATACTTTTAGTGCATATTATATAATCTTGTTAAGGTCATATAGACAAACATTATTACTGGCTGTACACATACCTGGCAGTCCTAAGTTTTTATGAGACCCTACATTATCTCTCCATCTCAATAACCATCCAGTCCCTGTGCACTGTCACCCCAATGGCAACACAACACGGGCCCATAGAAGCAGCATATGGATGGACACACACAGAGCGAAAAGAGTGGGAAGAAAACTGGAGGAAGCGGTAATGTGACCTAACACAACACACACATGCCAAAATACACAATAGGAGCCTTTACTGTATACAATGTGTGGGAGTAGTTAAAGCTAAATAAATGAATTTTGGTGCAGCAGCAGTAGAGTGGGTATATTGTTGTTGTGTCCCTGGGCAAAACTCTTAACCCACATTGCCTATGAATGAATGTGCTTGTGTGATTGGTGTTTGATGGTGGTCGGAGGGGCTGTAGGCGCAGACTAGCAGCCACGCCTCTGTCAGTGCGCCCCAGGGCAGCTGTGGCTGCAAAAGTAGTTTACCAGAAACAGTGTGACTAGTAAATGAATAATGGAATTGTAAAGCATCTTTGAGTGTCTAGAAAAGCGCTATATAAGTGGTATGCATTATTTGTGATTTTTTTATTCATCAATATTTGGTCTTTTGGTTCTCTAAAATCTTAAGGATATAGAAGTCAAGGGTATTGCTGTGAAAGAGTAGTTTGTGGATAATGGTAGATGAACATTGTATTTACTGTACATCCTGTATGTTTTATAAGTTAAAGGGTCCATATGTCATTAAAAAGATGAGAATCACAGAGGATCAAAATTTTAACTGAAATTTTAAAAAAAATAAATGTTTTTTGGGTCAGTTACTGCTTGACTTTTAAATTTTGGTTAATAGGCTAAATGGTACAGTTTACATTTAGATCATTTTAGCTTGTTTATCTGCTTAAATCATTCCACCACTAAAGCCTGTGACTGGTCGGTTTTATAGTGTGAATGGAAAGTTGAAATAGAGATAGTGTCTCTTCAATATCCTATAGGACAGTTCTAATATGTATCATGATACTTCCCCAGGCACAAAAACATATGGTTATAACAGAGGAGCTGACAAGAGATTAGATTAGCTTCATTTTTCACATCACTGTCCCCTATCTCAACATTAGCACATTGTTTCACAGTGTTGCATGGTTTCTTTGTTGTAAAATTTTGTGTTTTTAAAGATTACAGTCCTCACATACTTCCTGTATTACTATGCCAGTTAGTCAGAACAAATATTGTCACCTTAGAATTATAAGGTTCTATCTTTTTGGGGAAGTTATTTATAGGGCTGCTACTGTCAATTATTTTTTACGATGAATCGATTAATCGGTGGAAAGTGAAAAGTGCGTAAATATATGAAAAGTGTGTAAAAATTAAGCTTCCCACACACAGAAGAATACTAAATGAACTGCAAAACTAACTGGTATTTTCATCTTTCTAAGTTGGAACTAATACGTTTTGACTTTGCAAATCTTTTACAGAAACTTGGTACGCTGTCGCAACAATATAGCACTAATATAAAACATTTGTAATTAACATTTCAACACAAAAAATCTTAAACTGTGTAAAAACCAAAACAAGGAGATAACAAAAGTCCCAATGCACAAGAGTACTATTAGTATTAGGAGGTTCAGTGAGTATAGCCTCCAATACTGGTAACAATATCTGTTCATTTTCAATTTCAAAACGTGCCAACATACAAGAAGCGTGTCTGCATAGTTTTTGTCAGGTCTTACATTAAATCAGGCATTTGTTCATAGAAGATAAGAGACTAAATGCACAGCTTAGAGTGATCATTTATTTGTCTCCACTTTGTCTGGGAAAGATGAAACCCTTCACAATCCCATGAATACAAACAGTGTATGTGCCGCTCCATCTGTCATGGCTGCCGCCTCTCCGGGGGGCCATAAATCACTCAGTGCCAAAACTCTACACTTCAGCAAATCACCACACAGACTGACACACTTTTATTAAGTATTAAAGATGCACTACCTGATTTTGTATTATGGCAAAGATAATTATTTAGTTATTAGTACAGCGTAATAGAAGTCATCTGAGAAAAAAATGAGACTTTGATGTCACCGGTGGGGCGAGGGAAGGAACTATTTAACCGATCACACGCTTTCATAAGACGGGAGCACTCTGATTGGTTGTTAAATCCTTTATCAATCCATAACTATCAGGAGCTATTGTTTAATTTCAAAATTCATGGCTTATTCACAGTATTTTTGTTTTAAAGAATTAAAAGCCAGCTCCAGATCTCTATGTTATTCTCGTACCTCCTGGCTTGTTTAGATACTTCCTGGTTTGTGTGAGACTGTGATAGAGGGTTGTGAAGAAGAGGAATTAGGAAAGGGGAGTGTATCATTCAAACTCAAACATTTTTAGACACATCACTTTTGCAGTCACGAAATCAGGTAGTGCAGCTTTAGCATTTACTTCTACTGTGGCCATTTGAATACCTAATGTGCCATTTCACTGTATCAGGTAGAACCGGCCCGAGAGGTGCCATTATTTGTTCCTGAAACAAGCATATCTTTAGTCAAAGGCACAACATTAATTCTCCTGCATTTTGATTATGTTTTTGGGGGGAGCTTATCACAAGTGCATTAAACTTTTTTCTCAGATAAGCAAAAACACAGCCCTATGAATACAAAGAACATTTCCAATGCTCAAACTACTCAACTGTTAAAAGTAGTCCTGGCCGCATACTAATACATGTTTCATAAGTAACACCAAATTGCTTTCCCCAAAATCATATTAGCACAACCCTACTTCCAAACAATAAAACAACAGAGGTGGGCGATATGGTAAAAAATATAACATGGCTTTTTTTTTTATTAATGCAGTTTAGTTTTCTGTTTTACACAGAAGAATACAGAAAACTATTTTACTACAAATTCATGGTAAATCCAATCCAATGTTCATAATACTAAATACAATACCTTTAATTAATATGAACCCTGGCATTGTTACAGTAAAAATGAGGGTGAAGAGCAGAGCATAAGTGAATGCGCTGTATCACGATTCAACGATCTTTCCAGATTAGCTTGAATTTGATAACTTTACATCACAATTTGATTTTTATCTCCATATTGCCCATATCACTCTTAACATTCTTTCCATCAAATAAGCAACCTCATTAAAGCAAATGTTATTAAATTTTAAGCTTTCACAACCCAAAACCAGTCACTATCAAGTAGCATGAATCAAAACATTTTCAAATCTAGTCCAGCAATAATTGTTTAAACTGCACCTCTTACTATTACACAAAGCAGAATGTCAGTGTGTTGAGGTTATTGTACAAACAGCATGTGTCAGTAATGTTAAAATGCAGCAAATATAAAAACATCCACAGCGGGCATTAGTTTGTCATCATGCACAACATTCAAAGACCATGTAGCATTGGCAGCAATAACATCTCTAGCAGCAAAGAATGAGTTAAATTACTACTAAATATTATAAAAAACAAAATGGCTGCTCTTACCTTTGATGCCAAACTTTGAATTCCCACTGAATTTGAGGATGACCAACATGAGGAGGAAACCAATGAAGGCCACAGCAGCAATTCCTACCACCACATAAACCTGGAAAAGAATTGAGAAATTAAGATGATTTATTTAATTTTAATTTTTGTCAATTTTAATTTAATTTGATTCTACAAAATGTATGTTGATATTGGTGAAATAAAATCTAAGTATAATCTCAACCGGGAAGTCTCTATTGTCTCCTAAGCTATTGCTTTGGTTAGTCTCATCCTTGTTTCTCCCTATTGTCATCTCACTCTCCTCCATCACCACCTCAGTAGCAGAACCATCTCACTCTCTTCCTCCATCACCACCTCAGCAGCAGAACCATCTCACTCTCCTCCATCACCACCTCAGCAGCAGAACCATCTCACTCTCTTCCTCCATCACCACCTCAGCAGCAAAACCATCTCACTCTCCTCCATCACCACCTCAGCAGCAGAACCATCTCACTCCTCCTCCATCACCACCTCAGCAGCAGAAACATCTCACTCTCCTCCATCACCACCTCAGCAGCTGAACCATCTCACTCCTCCTCCATCACCACCTCAACAGCAGAACCATCTCACTCTCCTCCATCACCACCTCAGCAGCAGAACATCACCACCTCAGCAGCAGAACCATCTCACTCTCCTCCATCACCACCTCAGCAGTAGAACCATATCACTCTCCTCCATCACCACCTCAGCAGCAGAACCATCTCACTCTCTTCTTTCATACTTTATTGAAATCTGTTAAAATGGGGTAGTGTGTGGATCAACTTACAGCCACTCTGTCCTCTGGGGGTTCGATTGGGGAGTTCTCTGCAAGAAAAATAAAACAGTTAGGTAAAATAAATTCATTTGTAAATGCTGCAAGATGTAGATAGGGTTAGATGGTTACCTGTTGTTGATTCTGCAGCATAAAAGATGTGAAGAAGCAGGAACAGTTATTAAAGATAGTCACAAAACGTTATTAGAAATATAATGTTGTGAGGAACATGACATTTAAATTGGACTTACCATAATAATAAG
>JAVQKG010200855.1:0-12997 GCA_036025885.1 Hypseleotris bucephala
CCCAATTTTAATCACTTCGTCCTTAAACAAGTCCTGACCATCCCTGAAAGCTTCATCCTAATCCGTGCAGTAGTTTTGAGTTATCTTGATCACAGACACGCACGCGGACACGCACGCACGCGGACACGCACGCACGCGGACACGCACGCACGCGGACACGCACGCACGCGGACACACACGCACGCACGCGGACACGCACGCGGACACGCACGCGGACACGCACGCACGCGGACACGCACGCACGCGGACACGCACACACGCCAACGCCGGCGATCACATAACCTCCTGGCGTCGGTAATGAATGAATGTAATGCCCATTGACATGAGCAGGGCCCACACAGTCACCTTTCATTCACACTCTTTCATACACACTCTTTCATATTAGCAAATATAGGCATACTACAGATACTCCATCCATTCCCATTAAAGCTGCATGATTTTGAAATAATTATCTAATTGTGATAAAGTTACAGTATTGTCCAACCAAGATTCAGTTCACAGTACATTTTAAACCTGGAAGCAGTTACACTTCACACTATCACATGCCTTTCAGAACATGTTTGTAGCGGTTAAACCTATGACGTACAAAACCTTTATTTTGTTTTGTGCAGATATTATAATACATTGTATCCTTTGGAATTTGCTTGCTTTGACCATTCAAATTGCAATTTTGATTTGATTACAGTTAATTTGTGTAACTCTAAATCCCATCTATTCAGAGAATATGCCCCTACCCTGCAACAAAAAAAGTAATTTTTAACTGAATGAATCTTCCAGACATTAGAAAGACCATTATTTTATAAATAATGATTAGATCCCCACAGACTACATGTGAATGTGAAACTCTAGAGAACACACTTTTGTGATGACTTACTGGTAATCGAAGGATCCATCCTGGTCTTTGTGGTCCACTGGATCCAGAGGGAGGTCCTTCTTGTCACGCACTGAAATGACATTATAACATATGTTCTTGTGTTCAAACGGTAGTCTGTAGGTTTCCTAAAATCGGGAATTCAAACTGACTGTGTTCTATTTTTACTTATCAAATCAGATTTTGTGGGTCACCGAAACCTGGGGTTTGTTTGGGGCAGCAGTAGCACAGTGGGTAAGTGTTCAGCCTGCAACCCAAAGAGTTCCGGGTTTGAATCCCTGCCCGAGTGAATGCAGTTGTTGTGCACCTGGGCAAGACACTATGAATGAATGTGGTTGTGTGAATGGTGTTTGGTGGTGATCGGAGGAGCTGTAGGCGCTAAATGGCAACCACGCTTCGGTGACAGAGCCCCAGGGCACAAGTAGCTTAACACCAACAGAATGTCTTTGAGTGTGTGACAAAGATCTACGTATATACATACAATGGACTGTTATTGATGAATCCTGGCTACAGTTGGTAAAAGTGGGAACCCACAAACTCTGATCTGCTGTTGCTGTAGAGACCAGGGGAGGGATTATAATTCAAAAGGGGGGGGGGGGTTAGGGGTGAAAAGCACGGTCAGTTGTAGTAGTAAACATCATTGTGCTAATCAAAAAAGCACATAAAAACCACTGATAACTAGAGCTCCACACATGTATGGTGTTACTGCACACACAGTATTATTGGTTAGAGGGATTTGAAAAGGCCTATACAACACCTACCCAAGTATCTGCTGAAGACTGATGTCCAGCCACCTCCTAAACATTCTATAAACTGAAAACATTAACACAAGTGGGACCTCTGCTCCCACCATCATGGACACAGAACTAGAGAATCAAGAATACACTTTACACTGATCATATAAGATGATAAATAAAAGATTTTTATTCTCATAAATAAGGTTAAACACTCTACAGCTGATCCACACTGAATGCAGTGTGAGGAGCTGGTAGTCTTCTGTCATCCACACCATTTGTGGTCCTTGTGCTCTATGCGTTCAGGTAAATCCTCCACTCACTGGTGCACCTGCAACAGAGCGCTGCATACTCTGTGTGTGTGTGTGTGTTTAGTTATGTGAGTTATGTGGATACACTATAATCAAAGTTGAAGAAAGTTAAAATCAGTCATCTGGACTTGGGTTTAGAGTTGAAGACGTTTCGGCTTTCTTTCAAAAAGGCCTTTTTCAATTCTATGTTCAGGTTTAAGCCCTCCCACTCAGGAATAGGCTATATAGATCAACTCTCACCAGTTAACTTTAAGAATTGAAAAGGGCTTTCGGAAAGAAAGCCAAAATGTCTTCAACTGTAAACCCATGTCCAGATGACTGATTTTAACTTTCTTCAACTCTGATTTGACTTGCTGGACGAATGAAATGAACCTTCACAGGAAAGGATACACTATAACACATATACACTAGTATAGTGAAAATGAGGTCAGACCTTTGTGCTGTATTAGTGGAGGGTGGACTTATACTCACCTGGGTACTTGCCTCCGCGGCTCCTCTTGATGAAGCAGACGATGAGGAGGATGAGGATGATGAGGGCGATGGCACACATCAGGCCGATGAACCAGCCCTGTGTCGCGATGTCCACCTGGTCTATGTATGCTACAAACACAAGGACACAGGCTTAGGAGGCAGCACACAGTACTTAACAAGGCACTGCACATAATCCAATCTGAACACAGAGGTCTGCTGAGCCACTAAGACAACTGGAGACATCATACATTAAAAGAACAAAGCAGATTCTATCGTCCTTCATTTAAAACAATAAGGCACTCTGTAATAAAGAACAGGACAGTACGGTATCGTTCATACAAGCTCTTGTTAGGAGAAACTAAAGAAACAACTAAAGACTCGTTCAATGACAATCATTTGTCAACTTTTTATGAATTGTAAAAATCTTGCGTGTCAAAACTACCTTAAAACTGTAACATAAGTACAACCATTAACCATTGTTTCTGGATCATATCTATCTGAATACTCTTGTGAAAATGAAGCTACAATCAGTATCTTAGGGATGATTTGGTATCACCATTTGTCCAAGGAGGTGTGACGTGGCTGACCACAGTGGGCAATATATTGTACAAACAACTAGCATTATTGACTAAGTCTGACAACAATCGAACACACTGAGAAATGGTCCCATCCACGGTTCTATAGCAAATCTCCATTTATTTTTGGACTTAATCTCATGTTATCTTTACCTGGTTTGGACTTAATCTCAGGTTGTCTTTACCTGGTTTGGTCTTAAATTTCAGGTTCTCTTTAACTGATTTAGACTTAAGTTTGGCTGACCTTTACAAGGTTTGGACTTCATCTCAGGATATCTTTACCTGGTTTGGACTTAATTTCAGGTTATCTTTACCTGGTTTGGTCTTAAAATCAAGTTATCTTTATCTGGTTTTGAAATAATCTCAGGTTATCTTTATCTGGTTTGGCCTTAAACTCAACTTCAATTTCAGGTTCTCTTTAACTGATTTAGACTTAAGTTCGGGTAACCTTTCCAAGGTTTGGACTTCATCTCAGGTTATCTTTAGCTGGTTTGGTCTTAAACTCAGGTTATCTTTACTTGGTTTATCTTTAATCTCAGGTTATCTTTACCTGATTTGGTCTTAAACTCAGGTTATCTTTACTTGGTTGATCTTTAATCTCAGGTTATCTTTACCTGGTTTGGTCTTAAAGGTGAGAGATGGGCTGGTGACGCTGTTCAGCTCATGAGAGTAAACCCTCAGGTGGTACTTGGCGCCTGCCACCAGATCCGCCACAGTAATGGGGGGCTGCTGTTTCACCTGGATTTTTTTCACTGTCTTGTCGCCTTGGAGACACATAAGAGGGGCCAATCACACACTCCAGGGGGTGTGGCCTCTGTTTCCACAACAACAGTGATGCTTACAAGCACTAGCCACACTGCTTTACTCTGCCCAGGTCAATTGAGACTGAAAACAATGCCATGGTCATCCCACTGTGATTAAGGGTTAAACATGGGCAGTCACCAGATTCTAAAATGTGAAGGAAACACTTTTAAATCTTCTTTCAGCTGAGGTATCAAAGACTCTTAAAGCTGCAGCACCTGCTGTTGTTACTTTATATACAGCATGAGCAACTTTAAATTTAGTTAAATTTACAGCATACCAGAAGTCATCTAAGAAAAATATACTCTGAGACCCTTTATATAGAGTGTAAGGGTTTTTTTTAGAGCCAGGTTCACTTTTTTTTAACTAATCACATGCATCCACAGTACAGGAGAACTTTGGTTATTAGTTGATACATCCTTTATTTATCAAGTGCATCATTCAAACTTTCAAACTTAGATGTTTTTTGTGTGTTTGTTTTGTTTTTCACTCAAATCAGGCAGTGCAACTTTAAGGAGAGAAATCCTTCATTAGGACTTGGTGACATGTAGGTGAGTTATGAGGTCCTGATTCAACTTTAAAATATGGCAAAGCATTGTTCATCTCAATTATTTTATGGACTATCGTTCAATCCATTGAGTAAAGCTTGGTCTATCTGATGATACAAAGATGAGTCAGTCATGAGCAGCAAACATGACTGAAGGCTGTGAAGTGGAGACTGTAAGTTGTGAAGCGGTGACTGTAAGTTGTGAAGTTGTGACTGTAAGTTGTGCGGCGGTGACTGTAAGTTGTGAGGTGGTGACTGTAAGTTGTGAAGCGGTGTCTGTAAGTTGTACGGCGGTGACTGTAAATTGTGAAGTGGTGACTGTAAGTTGTGCGGCGGTGACTGTAAGTCGTGCGGCGGTGACTGTAAGTTGTGAAGCGGTGAGTGTAAGTTGTGAAGTGGTGACTGTAAGTTGTGAAGCGGTGACTGTAAGTTGCGAAGCAGTGACTGTAAGTTGTGCGGCAGTGACTGTAAGTTGTGAAGTGGTGACTAAGTTGTGAAGTGGTGAGTGTAAGTTGTGAAGTGGTGAGTGTAAGTTGTGAGGTGGTGACTGTAAGTTGTGCGGCGGTGACTTTAAGTTGTGAAGTGGTGACTGTAAGTTGTGAAGTGGTGACTGTAAGTTGTCAAGAGGTGAGTGTAAGTTGTGAAGAGGTGAGTGTAAGTTGTGAAGAGGTAAATGTAAGTTGTGTGGTGGTGACTGCAAGTTGTGCGGCGGTGAATGTAAGTTGTGAAGTGGTGACTGTACGTTGTGAAGTGGTGACTGTACGTTGTGAAGTGGTGACTGTAAGTTGTGAAGAGGTGAGTGTAAGTTGTGAAGTGGTGACTGTAGGCTGTGAAGTGGTGACTGTAAGCTGTGAAGTGATGACTGTACGTTGTAAAGCAGTTACTGTAAGTTGTGAGGTGGTGAGTGTAAGTTGTGAAGTGGAGACTGTAATGTGTGTGGTGGTGGCCGTAGGCTGAGAAGCAGTGACTGTACGTTGTGAAGTGGTGACTGTAAGTTGTGAAGGAGTGACTGTAGGCTGTGAGTTGGTGAAGTAAGTCAAGCTGAAGTGATGACATCATGCATCAATCAACACTATAATCTCAGTTGGGAGAGTTCATTCCATAGCCATGCTCTAAAAGTATCCGTCAGTCAAATCAACGCGGTAGATGTGGAGATTTAAAAACATTTTTGTAAGTAACAAGTAATAAAGAGCAGTGGCCTCTCACCCTTTTGGCATTCACTAACTCCAATCCATATCAATGAAAGCCGCAATCTGAGCACATGAATAGTGCACCTACAGACAATATGAAATGCACATGTAGCAGTGAACAAGCACAGAACCCCAGTGCTGCCAAAGCAGAGGGGCAGTCTTTGAGCAGCGTATACAGAAGCAGCAAAAATGATAAGGCAATGAAAAGCCATGCAGTAAAAGATAGTGGCATCCCAGAGCCAGGCAGTACAGGCAGAGTGGTACAACAGGTCAAGAACAATCAACAAAAACACTGCTTGTAGTATTCCTCAATTTACTAGAATACTGATAGGTAGTACAGTACAATGATTGTATATGTCTCCGAGTGAGTATCTAAGTACTCTGAAGTAATGTGGCTGGTAGTGGCAGGTTGAGTCTGGTGTCTTACTGTCCAGTGTGAACTCTAGCACGAACTCGCTGCTGCCGGCCGGGAAGTTGTGTCTCCAGCTGACATTAGCGTAGTTACTGTTAGGCTCCACCGTCAGATTCCAGATCCCCCGGCCCGCAGCTACTACAGGGGTTTAGAGAGGGCACAGTTACCACTACCACACACAGTGAGTCAAAACTCTGTCACCACCCAGTCAAAGCCACTGATGTGTGTTCTGCTTTGGAAAGGGCTCAAAATCCTTTCTTTACAAAACACAACTTCTGGATATTTCAGAATATTGTCAGTAATATTGAATCAGAATGAAAAGTTGGCTTCAAAGCCGGTCAAAACTACTATCTCCAAAACTCTAAAAGCATGCATGCACATCATGCATATGGCTGTCCTGCCTATCAATGCATAGAGAGCAGTGCACTGGACTAACACTCAATGATAAGAAACCAAGATCTAGTTGGGCCACAATTACTGACAGAAATTATTAGGAAAGTATTTATGTGACATTATTCAATGTAAAACAGGGATTCGGAAGTTGCTCTGACAACACTGCTTTCTTTTTCTAAGTGGGAAGCTAATATTTTATAATATACAGTATAATATATATTACAATATGGCTGAGTCAATTAAGTATTTCAAACGAAGTAGAATGAAGATAAGCATTTAGTCTAATAGTGTGTATTGTCACTTCCTGACCAGGTGCATAGATGAAAGCTACATCTGGATAGTCTGTAATAATGACCTAATGTTTACCAAAGGGCAGACACAGTCTATCCAGAGTGTAGCCCTGATACAGCACCCTGTGTGGTAAGGTGGGACAGTGTGTGAAAACCACAACAGCATATACCCAACACGCTCTGATCAGTATGTCTGGTGGGGCCTGGCGCCTCAGTGGTGGTGGTGGTGCTGGCCGTGGTGCTGGTAGTAGATGTAATAGTAGTAGTAGTAGTAGAAGTAGTAGTAGTAGTAGTAGTTGTAGAGGTGGTGGTTGGAGGGGAGGTAGTTGGACTAATATCAGTAGTAGGAGGAGGAGTAGGAGGAGGAGCTGAAGGAGGAGGAGGAGTAGGAGCTGAAGACAGGGGTGTATCAGTCTGCTGCACTAAAGAATGGGTTCAGAGAGAAGAGAATTAACACAGTACATCAGGACATGAGTCCAGACAAGTGTACACTTCATTCTGTCTCACGTGGGGCTCATTCACAAGAATATTATGAGGATTTCAAGCAATAGTCTTTTTAATCTACCAGGCAACAACTGTGAAACTCTGCATAGTTTTTATGTTATTTGTTTGGTACAAAAACAAATCTGTGGCACATACATAGACTCACTCAATGTCTGGAGTGTGGATTTAGTCTTGATAAAGGGACCCAGTAATAAGTGCATTTAAACATTATTATTTTTTACATTCATTATTGCTACGTTAACACCACATGTCTGGAATCAAGTACTACACAGTGAACAGACAACATCATCACATTAGTATTCAGTGTATCTGCCAATAGATAGGTGAGGCCATGCCCAACAAAAGCCCCTTACCCAAGCAACAGCCACTCCAGACATGCTAAACACCCCACCTATCAAGAAAAGGCAAGACAGGACATGCTGTGGAGCAAGGGTATGCAATATGACAGAGTTACATGTATTTCACTTCCAAATGACAGCAATCCCTCCATTCAGAATACATATTAATCTAGAATATGTTTTATGCCTTATCCTCTGCCTGCTGTAAGAACTGAGTTCAAACAACAACTAGGCCCACACTGTCGTGAAAAAGTGAAAAAAAAAGTGAAACATTGCTGTTGTTCATTCAATATGTTTTTTTCTATTTGCTTTATAAAGAAAATTGTCCTGTTCAATTAAATAATATAGATTGAACCGTGGGCGAATTCACATTTTTATATTGGTGTAATTGTCTAATGTAAATCAGCAGTAATTTACAATAGTTAAATTGAGCGAATGAACTTTTGTTTATTGAGCATTGCGCATGTGATTCGCATGTGATTCCACCCTCCAACCCAGGGGGCATCAACGACAACAACCACACTTGACTCTGCTCAATACTGTAGAAGAAGATTTCATGCCATTATGTGCTCTGGAAACTGGAAAGACCTTTTCACCGACAGCTTTTCTTACCTTCTCAGTGGTAAAAGGTAAGTAAGACAGACTTAAACTTGTCATAAATGTCTATACATAAAGGGACATAAGCAGACAGTGTGATGTAATTATTTTTTTTAGGAAGCTAACGTTAACACACAAAAAATCCACTCCACAGACCTATTTACTGAGCTCTCAGTCACAAATGTAATAAAGACATATCATTGTCTTTAACTGGGTTTTTCCTGTTTAATACGAGTACATTACATGACCCACCACCTAAATATGTTTACACAAATGAAACGAGGAAATTTTTTAAGCGGAGAAAAGAAGGGACTATACGCTGTCGGCGCAGTAATGCAGCCATATATTACTCCGCCAATGTTTATTATTATATTTGTCAAAATTTGTAGTTAAAGTTGGCCCCATAGGAATACATGGGATAAGCTTACGGCTTACACATTAAAAACACGTGCAACATAAAACATAGTTGAATATAAAAAAACGGTGGTGTGTTCCTTTAATGACTGCCCACTAGGGCTGGGATAATCCATTTTGTGCTGACATACCAAGTGTCCATACTTTATCAAAGTAATCATTTAAATACCTTTCTACAGTTTTTTTTGTAATTTCTTTTATTTTTGAGGTCACATTGTTAATCATACCACTTTTGGTTTAGTGTATCATTAGTTTTGCACACTTTTTTCTCTCAACATTCTTTAAGTAAATAGATTTTTTAATCACATTGATTACTATATATCAATATAAAACCATATTCATATTGTATCAGACTTTTAGTATCATGATGCAGATTGTATTGTAACAAAAGTACAGTATATTGTCCCAGCCCTAATGTCCACTTTTGGGTTGCTCAATATTTTGTGGTGATATGTTTATATGCATGCATTGTAAAAAATAAAAAGTCAAATTATGCAAATGTGTTATGAAATTATTCAGAAAAGTGTGACAACAAGAAATAACTATTTAATAAAAGTTTGCATTAAACTATAAAAAATACACTGAGCCAATGTAGAATTTTAAACTCCCCAGAAATCATAAATTTTCAAATTTACCCAATGAACTTTTGAGAATAAGTCCAACTAGGAATGTTTCATTTGTAAATTAATGTATCATTAATTGGTTCAACAAGAAAATGGTCGGTGTCTCAATGAACATTTTCTTATTGGTTCAACAAGAAATAGTTCAGCATCTCAATTAACATTTTCTCGTTGAATCAATTACAATATTTACATGTAAATGGTTACTATATAAATTTAGGTTAATCCAATGATAAACTTTTTCAGTGTACCAGTTTTATTTTGGCTAAATGAAGATCACTGTTCTGGTCCTCTGGCGTAAACACTTCCATATTTCAATCTTTTTCATTGTACAGTGTCTTTTGATCTTTTAATGAATTTTGGCGTTTGGTCTTCAACTGCCACTTGCACTGGCCTTTTGCCTCTGTTTGTTTGTTGGAGTGTGTTTGCTAAATTTCCTATGGACTATTGTGCCATAAGGTTACAGCTGTTCTCATTTAGGTTTTTGAGGTTGCATAATAATTTTAAATCATTGTTTATATTATCCTCAAGCCTTCAAATTGATATAGTAAATAAATTAATGCTCTGCAAGGATGTGATTGGATACTATTCCAGCATCTATGGGTCTTAGGTGGGGTAATTTAGAGTCAGCATTACGCCTGACACATACAAGTAGAAATAGCCAGTGAAAAACCATGGCAACACATGGAGAACATGCAGACTCCAGGGCTCAAACAACAATTTGAGCCACAACACACAGTCTTATAATCAGCAAGTCCAAAATAAAGGCTCTTGATTCTAAAACAAAATGGCTGGTGACAAATATCTCCCAGACTGTTTCATTGTGAAGTGATAGAATGGGAGTACTCGTGTTTGGGGTGTCAGGTCGTACGGTTTAGCATCTGCTCCCTGTCCGACCCGCTGACCCCTGGTGAGATAGATGGAGGAGAGGCGGAGGTTGAGGGTGGGACAGGTAGATCGGTGAGCCGGGGTGCACGCGAACAGACGCTCAGTGTTAAAGATCAAATCATAACTGCTGTGCACTGTGATGTCCTGCGGAGCCTGTGTCGCCTAACAGAGACTATTTAGATATGAAAATTTTTACACACAAAACATGATGTACATTTTCTAACAGATAATTTTGTTCCTAACACGTGTTAATAAAAATGTGCTATTACAGGCTCTTTGGGAACAATGGTGCTTTTATGTGGAGTACAGGTACTTGACATTTACATGTAATAACCAAATTGGAACAATATAATCAGAAGGGAATGTGCTAAGTTACCAAGATCAGGGACTGAGTTGAGATCAGTGGTTGTATCAAAAGTCTTTTGCAGATCAGGTCTCATAGAGAGCTTGAAGTTGACCTGGTTGAGACCTGATACGATTCTGATAAACATGTTTAATTCCTGATCAAATCCTGATTTTGTTACGTATACAGTATAAGTAACAAATTAACAAATCTTTGGTTTTGTAGTAGCTTTCCCACCCCTGGAGTCAAGGCACTGGGGATCAGCTTAGCAAAAAGGACCAAAAAAGCTTGTGAGAAGATGACTAACACATTTGCATTTACTAACCCAAGACTGCTGCTCTACAGAGGTGGCCCATTTTGCTCAAGGTAGTGACCATCCATGCATGAAAACTGCTTTTAAAATGCCCTTTAACCAGACTGCTACACTAAATGGTGATCTAAATAGACTTAGAGTTTCATTGCTTGGTGTATTCCTTGATTTCAATGAGTTGTTTGGTAGAAATCCTCTCGGAGTTTAGATGAGGATACATAGTTAAAAGTGTTATGATTGACACAAGGAAGCACAGAAAGCAGAGGAGGGGAGGAGAGCAGGGAGCAGAGGTAAAGCAGGTGACAGCAGTAGCCTCCAGCTGTGAACTGAGCGAGCCCAGAAACAGCCTGACAGAGCCTGCTGGGAAAATGAGTCTTCGCACACAAACACACATGCATTAAACCAGAGCAGCAGACTTACCCTCATTGACAAGGCGCTATACAAAAAAGATGCCCCTGCAGCAGCAGATATGAGTGTGACTAGCCATGCAAGCACAAATACTCTACCAACTGCACGGTTTGCAATGGCAGCAAAAAATGACAACATTCACAAACTCATTTTGTATTTATTCCTATATTGTACTGCTATAGACTGCATTTTATTTGTTACTAAGTCTACAAGAGACTAGTCATTGATCGCTAATTTGTTAAGTGTCATCCAGAGAGAATCATTTATCTGTAGAATAATACACATTTCTTGCTGTAGTTCCTCTGCTACAAGACACTTTTTGAACATGTCTTGAGCCTAAATCCATTGAAAAGACATTTGAATGCAGTTGCTGACAGGTGGTAGGCTGTAGAAACAGGCAGTGGAAGTTTTTGTTTAGATGTCCTCCCTGATACAAACCTTTTTATTCCTCTTAACATGGTGTGGCTGGAGTCTTCAGGTCTATTTGTCAATCTGTAGCAAATGTATAGTACAGTACCAGCACAGTCACCTCAGACAATAGTTCTCTTAATTTATTGTGAATAGAGACTAAAGAGTGCAGATCTGAGAGTTGATTTAGTAAAAATAAAGGAAATAAAAAAGATTAAAAAACACACTTTCTCTCTGGTGTAAAATTAAGATAAAAATCTAATCACAAAGTATCAGACATGCTTTTCATTAAAAAATACTTCCAAGACAATAGATTTGGGAATTAACATAATAAGATACCACTAGGATAATACTATTGAGAGTGTTTAAACAGCAAGTTGTGTATAATATTTGCTGACAGCCATGTGTCGGTTTTGGGGCCAACTGGGCTTTACCTGTCATTGCACACAAAGTACTTCCTCTCTACCCCGATATCTCCCAAGGAACTCTGGGAAATCTTTTCATGAAATGCCTCCTAAAGGACTAATTAAAGTAGGTATTGTGCTGTTTACATGGAGAAGCTGAATTCACTGAAAAGTTACTGTTAAAACATTGATTTGTAGTTTTTTGTGTACGTGGCAGCAAAAAAAAAAAAAAAAAAAAAAACACAGGTGGGTTCGCATCAGGGTCATTTGTCATCTGCCTCAACAAATTACCTCCACTACAATGGCCATGTTTTCCAATGTACATGTTGCCTGTGGAGACCAGGTATGGCCTTTTTAAATGTGTGTCTATGAAAAACAATACGTTATTAATGATTACTTGCAGCCCATTAATTAAGAAGGCTCCTAAAGCACTATATGTACAAGCAAAGCTCATCATAGTTACATAATAATCACCTCAATTACTTCAGTCTATTGTTGTCAATATAATAAGCCCTTGAAGCAAGAATATTTGATTGTCTAGTGAAGTGCTTTAGGAGAAATAACTGATCCACATTAGGCATGCATAGGGCCCTACAGCCATTCCTGGGCTCCAATACCTGTTATTTGGCTAGTTAAGAACTATGTCAACATAATAATAAATACATTTATTTAATATTTAAATACTTAAATACAGATAATACATTTCAAACTAGTGACCCAGTTTCTTTTGATATTTGTCCCTGTCCCTGTAAGTTAGCTAAATTTGCCAATCAAAAAGGTTTCAAAAATTTTTTTTTTCTTTAACTGAAATTTTGGGCCCCAAAGATATTCTTCTTAGGCCCCTCAAATGTTCAGAACAGGAGGGCCGCTGTTTAGCTCAGTAGGTAGAGTGTGCGGCCCATATACAAGCCATCAGAGCTTGCCCCGGTGTTGTGAGTTTGAATTCGGCTCACGACCATTTGCCGGATGTCACTCCCCACTCTTCTCCCTGATTTCCTGTCAATCTACTGTCCTATCCAATAAAGCCAAAAAGGCCAAAAAATATCTTAAAAATAAAATTAAAAAAAAGTTCAGGTAACGCTTTATAATAAGGGTACATGAATTAATGCATTAGTTACACATGACTCATGCATGAATTCATGATGATTTCATCATGACTTCATGCATT
>JAVQKG010200879.1:0-12659 GCA_036025885.1 Hypseleotris bucephala
CAGACAAATCACAAAAGTCAAATAGATGTTTGGGGGCGGGGCCTCTTAATTGCTCATTAACAAAATAAAAACCCTTAGACATAACAGATTAAAGTAGCGGTTAGTGCCAAAACATTGCAGAGAGGAAATTAGCTGTCCCCGAGTGCTTTCTAGTTTTATTTCTGTATCAGGGCTAATGAAGCAGAAAGCAGAAATGCACCGCGATTTTTCCCTGTGCCAGATTTCACACTCATCCCACCGAGAGTGAGCCGAATGCGGCCGCGAGTCTTACCACAGACCAAAGGCTAGTAGGCCCTGTGCCCTGTGTACAGTGACTTATGGTGGAGCCCTGGGACTTGTCAGCGCTTTCAGATCAGCGAAAGCGCTCTGTAACCAATAGGATCGTGTTGAGGGATAACTTTACTTACTCAAAAAAGAAAATCAGAGAAAGAAGAAAGAAGAAAGAGCACATGTACACGCCATGTTTTACAAAGCAATCGACAAAATACACCAGCCACAGGAAACTTCCACATCTCCACAGCAGCTGATAGCAGTCATGGATAGCAGTTAGCTCTGGCCAAAGAGCTAATTGGCTAACATTACGTGCCCGGGTTTCATGGGGAATCCGATCCAAAACCTCTCATAAATAATACAAATTCTATATGTTTTTAAGGCAACCACAAAGTACAAAATATATATATATATTTTTTGCACATCACAGCAAAAAAAGTAGTAAATCCCTTTCAAACTAAAAGCTGGACTCTCTTAATATTTCCAGGGAAATTTATCATTGACTGCACTGTCAGACTACACTGTCAAGTCTCTCACTTTTACATTTAAAATTTGTCCCAAAGTGAACTGTCGAATCCTTCAGCTGCCACCAGGGGGAGCCACAAAAAAAAACCTCTTCTCAGTCAGCATTCCATTTAGAAGGGTGTGTACAGTTAGTATCTAGGATGAACTGCATGCGTGCTATAGCCAAGGCTGGATTCTATGAGAGCGCAGAGGCTTCCAAAATAAAATGCATTTCACTTCTGTGCATTCAAGATATCAGCTTACTACACCAGGACAATTTTTATCTGTAAAACTGGCCTGTACAGATAAAGTAGTATTTATCTCTTTGCCCCTTGTTAAGAAAACATGTGTGTGACAGTGAGATGAATTCAACCGCTTACAAGCCATCAATTATGCTGGCCTCATGCACTGCTTGTTTTAAAGCGTCTTCATCACGGAGACATATCCGAGGGACTGTGCTTCCATACAAAAATCTCTTATTACTATATGTCTTATGAAAATAGCACTGATGTCTGGGATGATTTTAAATGGAGAAATTATATTCTCTTCTGATCAGTGAGTAAACAGAAAATTTGACAGGTTAATTTTTTTTTTACATGTTCTGTCTTGTTTGGGGCTCAAATTGTGAAAGTGCATAACACATCGTTTTCACACATGGATTCCCCACAACAGAGTTCAAATTTGAACCCCTATTGAGAATCTTTGGGATGTGTTCAAGAAGGCTTTATGCACTAGTCTGACTCTTCCATCAGCAATACAAGATCTTGGTGAAAAGTTGGACGGAAGTAAATCTTGTGACATTGCGGAAGCTAATAGAAAAAACATGCCAGAGTGAATGTGCGGTCCAAACAATATATTTTTGTCTGGCCTTTTTTGGCTGTGATTTGTTTTTCTCCAGGCAAAGTATTCTTATCATACTGGTTTTACTGCGTCTCGAACTTGGGTATCAAAATTCTTTATTCTCTGATGTGAGAAACATGTTACCATGGATACAGGATTGTTTACACACCTGTCTCTCCAAAACACAAGCTGAAATCCCCCAGGACCTGAGGAGTATGATGGCTCACAAAGTGACAGTGAAGCTTTGAGAATGAACTATTTGTACACAAGAGGCACTAATTAAGCATCTGTGTTGTAGTTGTATAGGCCCTTTCCAAATTTGTAACAGAAATAGAGAATACAATCAAGGCAGCTGGAGGCAAGACCATAATTCATTTTCAGTGGAGAATACAAAACTTTATGATTCTTATAGTAATATATATAGCCTATTATATGTAAATATATTATATAGTGTGTCAGGCAAAAGTATATGCCCCCTGATTTCGTATTCTTTGCATGTTTGATCACCACGAAATTGTAAATATTAAACAAAGACAATATAAGACAAAATGCAGTTTTAAAATGAAGGTCTTTCTTATTGAGGGAAAAAGAAGCAAAAATGTACAAAACTGTGTGAATTGTTAAAACATGAATTAACAGTGGTATTTCAGATCTTTAGACAGCTGAGTTCAGTTTCCTAGCCAAACTCATGCCTATTACTTACTCATATTCTCAATCAAGAAATCACTTACAGTAAATAGAACCTGCCTGACACAGTGAAATATGAGTGAGAGTGGCCCGTCAACCAAAATTACCCAAAGAGTGCAGCAAGAGCAGCACAAAAAATATAACATCTGGGCAGGTACATACAGTATTATGAAAATACTGACTTAAGTTGACTTTGGTACTTCTACGATGAATCACCATTAAATAATAAAGAAATAATTATTTGGAGCCTTTTATTGGAGCCATTAATCCTGGTGAGCATAAACCCCATGAATTCTGGCACAGTGATCCGGGCTACTGTATATTTAATGGACATAATGCAAATTATCACGGTCGGATAAAGAATGCCTCTAAAGCGGCCTAATGTTTATGACTCCTGGGACTCTGGATACACTTATTTTGTCAAAGAGCAATAAAACTTGGCACAGTGATTTTTCACATTGTGGCTGACATAAAATATTATTATTGCCCCACACCCTACAACAAACAGGTAGTTGGCCATACTGGATTGAAATTGGGAAGTCAGGTAGGCCTATATTTGACAGCCTCTAACTTGCACATTCTTTGCCCTATTATGCTCAAAACTGCAACGCTGCAATACCCCTCGCCACTGTACACATCTGACCAATATGATTCCAGTTACCTCAATAACACCATCTATGGGTTGAACTCGAAATGTTGTTTTAAGGAAATTTACAAAACTTGGCAAAAGCATCTTTCACAAACATCCACAATATTTTATGTTCGGCCATGGATCTATTATAAAATGAATACATGCTTGTGTTCGGTACGATGTGGAGAATCAATGTCCCAAGTTTCATCAAGAGGGTCTGGCTGCAGGCTCCACCACCATGTACCTCCACCACCACGTACCTCAAGAAAAATACTACATTTCTTGTTAGTTATACATTTTCTAAACTAAAACCCAAATGTATGTTAATGCATTTTTATCTGACCACTTTAAATAACTTTACCAAAACTAAACATTTGCAATGATTTTGAAGTGTAGTCTGCCCAAGTCTGCTTTTACTTTGTATGTTTTCAAGAATGTGACGTAGCCATAAAGGTTATAAAGAATAAATAAATAAAAATTCAGGCATGAAAATGTTTCACAATAATAAAATACTTGTAATTATTAACAATATAGATTTTAATATGTCATTTTATATTTTTACAGAAATGCTTTAAACATTGCATTACAAGTATCAACCAATTCAAAACATTACTTTTTAGATTTAGTTATAGTTTTATTATTTATTTATTAGGTTTTAACAATAATCTACAAATATCTACAGATTTTGCCTCTCCAAATAATATAAGATATCTTTCAATCTTATAATCTAAGTAGCTTTCAATTATAAACTAATGAAGCTAGCAAGTTCTTTAGCCAAAATGGCCGCCGTTTGTTTCGGTACATGACGGTGGAGATGGGTACATGGTGGTGGTGGCTGCAGAAGAGGTACATGGTGGTGGAGCCTGCAGCCAGACCCCTCTCTTTATATCAGGGTTATATAGTCAACTATACTGTATCTACCTTATTAAGTACAAAGTAATACACTGTGCAACAAACTGTAACTACATTGTAACTAACCCTAACCTTAACCCTATCCCGGCCCATTACCATTATCTATATATGTAGTTACATGTTACTTAATGGTGTAGATATGATGTAGTTAAGGGAAAGTGTGACCAAAAAATATTTCAATTTAGCCCCCTCCTAAATTCATTGACAGTTTTAATTTGGTCAGAAGCATTTCATGTATGCAACTGAAATTAATAGATAACTGTATTTCCATTGTATAAAACTAAATTGTTGTTAATCACAAAAACAAGTTAGAATTGCTTGTGAATGTTTGCGTTGGACGGATAGACGGATAGACGGATAGACGGATAGACGGATAGACGGATAGACGGATAGACAGTGAAGATGGTAGAAAAATCCCAAATAGTGTTTACTTTCTGAGCGCCAGCGCCTCTTCTCTCGTCACCACGCTGTCTGTCACCACACGGCCACACGTCAGAGGGGTACATCCTGACAAAAACAACAACAACAACATCAACAGGGGGATCATAAGTGTTTCTGTTGGCTTTTGTCAAGCAATTTATGGATGGACACAAAAATATACCTTTCACTGTATACTAGTCACAAAAAGTTATACATATTTAACTTTTGACTGAAATTACCGAATGTACTAAAAATGCAATATAAGCTATAAAAAAAGATCCAGTTATACCCACATTTTTTTCTCTGTAGCAAAATAGGATTTGGCCATTTATAAGCATTCAAATCCCAAAATGGGTTACACAATCATGCCATGCCATCATAATTATGTATACAGAAATTGTCTGGGCAGCCTTACTTTGTATGTGAGAGGTGTAAAGTAAGGTTCTTTCCTAACTTTGTAGTATCAGAAATCATAAACCTAAAAAAAATATACAGACCAGATGACACCTCAAAATGTCTAACTTTGATCATTTGTGAGTCACAATGTAATAAAGTGTAATGTGATACCTCCTCATAATTAGGATAAAGTCTAATAAATTTTATAGGCCTCATTTACCAATCCATCAATCCAGTAATTGTATATTTAATCCATTATGAGTACGTCATCTACACAACATTAATCTTTATTTTTGAAGTTACTTTTTTGCAACATGCTGCAACTTTTACCTTCATATTAATTACACAGGTCTAGTTTCTATCAGCTCTTTCGACTCCACTACACCTTTACATCTACAGCAGCTCATACATAAATCTATTTGAGTAAGCAAAACAAACTCATCCGATTACACTCCCTCTGTGATGAAGCTGGGAATTACACGGAGTAAGCTTTTGATTGTAGGAAAGGAGAGTTTTCTTGCAATATGAAATTATGATGATTTGCCAATTTTGTTGTAATGTGATATGTTGCATTTCGTTTTATAAAGTTCAGGCAAGTAGTCTGCTTTTCTAGTGACAGTGACTAAATCTGTAAATAAATAAATAATAAAAGTATAAATGTGATGGTGTGATATGTGTTTAGTGGTGGTCGATAGAGGCCATTGGAACAGAAAAAAGCCACATCTCTGTCAGTGTTCCCAAAGGCAGCTGTGGCCACCAAGGTAGTTTACCACCACCAGTGTGTATTTATGGCATTTATGAACTATTTACTCGCTTAGCTCTTTTAATAGGCAAGATAAATCAAATACATTATTATTTATGTTAATGTAATAGGCCTATAGGTAAATAACTTATGTATGTAGTTATATAAAACAAAATAATGATAGTGGCTTATCATTTGTGCAATTGCCCAACCCGGGTTACACTACAGGAATTCAATCTCCCACTCAGTGTTACTCTACTTCCCAAAATGCTTACTAAAGTTACTATGAACAAATGGACATCAAATTCAACAAAAAATTGACCAAAATCATCATTATTTTGGACTTAGAACTAGCTCAATTATAGCCATTTTGTACAACTTGCTTGAGGCCAACTTCCTGTTTTTATGAATTCATCAGCCTCATAAACAGTACTAACAGAAGGAAAATTGGATCTACTGTACCATAATCCTCAAAATGCATTATATATATTTTAGCTTGTTGTTTACTCAAGTCTCAATCAGGAAATGAAGCTCCCATCTTTAGCGCTGTGTGGATTTGCAGTCTTTATATGATTTATCTATCTCTTATTTCCCCTGGCACATTGTCTGATATAGATCTGTGACATGTGTTTTGGGAAAATAGTTTAAGTCGACAGTGCAGCGCCCGGGGGCCTGAGAAGGATGAGAAAATAATGTTTTTTTTATAGATTACAACGCTTATTAAATTCCCATCATCATTTGAGTTGTCATAACTGTAAACATTTAGAAATACGACTGTGCTTATGTGAGTGAGGAAATAAAGGGTAAATATGTTAGAAAACTTGGAAAATAATAAATATTTGTGTTACTTATTAAAAGTCTACCTTTATGCATCCAAAAATGTTACATGTAATTTCTACTTTACACGATACAGCTTTCACTTGCTTCAATGAGTTCTAGAACTTAAGTGGTCTTAATTTGTACAGAAATTCAGAATATTGCTTGAGTATCTTAAATAATGAGCATCTAAAATATCTAATTCTAATAAAACATACTTCTGCCTTCTGAAAATACATCAAATCATGTCAAGTAAATGGTTACATTTTTAATAAAGGCAGGTTACCATAGAGTAAGCTATTATACATTCAATTGATAAGTATACTATTGTGAAAAAAAAAAAGTGAACCATTACTTTCTGCATAAGTAAGTAAGAGTAAGCCTGCCATCTACTGGACTAATCTTGAACTATCTAATGGTGGAATTATAACTTTTTATTAGAGGATGGTGAAGAGTATTATGATTACTTTCTGTTCCTTTTTTAAGCACATGGCTGAATTAAGCCAGTTAATTCAAAGTATATCTGTTAATATAAAAGACGGCCATTACTTTCACGTTATTATGACTTTCTCGGCAAAGTAAAAATGTAATGATTATGCCACATGTGTATATGTATGTATGTATGTATTGGGGCACTGGAAAAAGTCCAAGATGTAGTCTGATAAATGACAAATGTTCAAACAAATAAAAATAAAAACTTTCTTCTCTTCTTGCATTCACTCACAATCCTATATTAGCTCATGTTTGAGACCTTGTTTAGATTTAATTTAAACAGTTTTAGTATTCTATCTCCGCTCATTATTGTGAAATATTTCATTTATGGGTGTGAAAAGTGAATAAACCATAAATCTGTTCTATGTGTGTGCATGTGTGAGCGTGCATGCGTGTGTGTATTTGTGTGTGTCCTGACCTGGGAAGCGTTTGTGTGTGTGTGTGTTTGAGTGTGTGTGGGTTTATGCATGCATTTGTGTGTGTGCCTGTTTGTGTATGTGTGAGCGTGTTTTCTGTGTGCGTCTGTGTGTGTGTCTGACCTGGTAAACATTTGTGTGTCTGTATGTGTTTGTGTACGTGTGTGTTTGTATGTTTATGTATGAGTGTGTGTCTGACCTGGGAAGCGTTTGTGCTGCTCGTAGTCCTCTGAACCGGCCACACTGTAGACTCGAGGCTGTGTGTGTGTGTGTGTCTGACCTGGGAAGCGTTTGTGCTGCTCGTAGTCCTCAGAGCAGGCCACACTGTAGACTCGAGGCTGTGTCTGTGTGTCTGTGTGTGTATGTTTGTGTGTGTCTGTATGTGTTTGTGTGCGTGTGTGTTTGTATGTTTATGTTTATGTTTGTGTGTGTGTGTTTCTGACCTGGGAAGCGTTTGTGCTGCTCGTAGTCCTCTGAACAGGCCACACTGTAGACTCGGGGCTGAGGAGAGACCAGTTCGCTCTGTCTGACCAGGGTCTCTGTGATATCACTGTCCAGTGATGCCACATACAACCACAGGGAGGCGCCGCACACACACACACTGACGACCACGAGGAAGAGGAGCAGCCTGGAGCCTCGCCATGAAGAGTTCTGTCTTAGTGCATTACCTCTGAGGAAAAACAAGAACAAAACATAGGATTTGTTATTAAAGGTATGGAGTATAATTAGGGATATTTTTATTATTGTGATAATTGTTCATTGCATTAATCATCATTTATTGGCACCTCAATTTGTACACATTGTTTTTCAGTTATCGCAATTATAATGACCACACTAATCGTCAGACTAAAATTTTATATTGTCTTATAAGTATAATATTGAGAAGTTAAGGTGCACTTTATTGTATCTATTTGAAAAATTATCCTCTGCATTTGACCATAGGCTACATCATTTTCTTCAGTTCTGATTTGAAGTCTGCTAAAAAACCTTGATTACTCTCACCAAGACCAACAAAAGGAACATGCTTCTTTTTTAACCAATTTAAGTACCCCTCTGTTAATGTCCTACAAAATATTTGAATTTATGCCTATTTTAAATGAGAACATCATTGGAGACCCACAGAAAACCCAACGATCTTCTTAATCTATTTTTCTACCTATTTCATTGTCATTATAATTGTCTGTGATGTAAGGTATGTATGGTGTCCAGGGTTAGGGTGAAATGCCTCTCTTTGAATTGTCTTCTCTCCCTTTGTCCACTAAATACCTAGCCTATAGTACACAACTGAAAAATCTACACCGTCTAAGCATCATAGACTATGAAATACAAATGCCATAGTCTATATACAGAATAGATGCTATAACTTCAAGACATACCTGCTTTAACCAAATCAGACTTTCAACATAGTAACATTAATAAGCTACTCATTGAATGCACAGTACATGCCCTTTGCACTGCTTCACACTAGCAGCACCCATCAACTTACCGTTTAATTTTCTTCTCTATTTCACTTGCGTTTGCGCCTTTGGCATTTCTCATCCGCATTTGAGCCATTCTGGCTGAAAAACGCCGCTAGAAACCATATAAATATAAGTCCATGTGTAAAAAAGGTTTCATACAATTCACACCGCCAACTCCACCTGATTCGCCTCACTTCCTGGTTAGGTCTAGTGTTGCCAGGTCTTCTAAAAGAAAACAGCGACCAAGTTGATGAAAACAAGCACAAAATAAGTTACCTCCAATAAAACATTTAAAAATTACCATAAATAATACACATAAACTACTGTATAGGCCTACATGAAGCCTTTCTGCTGTGTTTTAATATCCTTTTTTGCGTTATACACACTTGAGATACACAAACAACAATTCACCGACAAAACACACAACAAAAGATAGTAAAACAGCCAAAATCTCAAATAATACTGTCAATAAAATAAGCCAAAAAAAACGCAACCTGCGACTTCCAATTTTTTACAAGCGACTCCACAAAAATAGAAGCCCAAATTCGCTTATAATACTTAAACTTGGCAACTATGGTTAGTTCGTGTGCGCTCTTCTGATTGGCCGAGCAGAAGAGAAAGTGGCGCTCTGATTGGACCACGTCTGGGTCCAATGGAGTTCAACCAGAAACTGTCTCCACAAATGTAAACATCATGTTGGTAGTAGCTTAAATGCTAAAAATCAAGCTTTTTATTTGCTTTTATATGGCGTAGCACAAAGATAATTTACCGTATACATATTATTTTAATATATATACGCGTGCAAGCTAAAAACGAGTGGTTAATACAAGGCTAGCGTATTTATTTGGATGTTATTTCCTTGCACAAACGCTTAAATTGTAGCTAACTATCAGGCACTTGGGAAAATGTATCCACCATGGCCAAAAGGGAAGAAACTAGTTCACCTGGATCTGAAGGGTGCAGCTCCAAAAATAGAATATCTCCACAAGGTAAACTGAGCTTAACTTTATAGGCCTACCGAATAACTAACAATGTAAGTTATGCATTGTCTGTTTTGTCTGTTTAGTTGATAGAGGTTTTTGCAGAGCTGGGTGTGAATGGGCTGCTGGTGGAGTATGAAGATATGTTTCCATATGATGGGGAGCTAAAGCTGCTGCAAGCTACAACACAGTCTGCTTACAGGTGGGGATACTGACATTAAACAATTAACCAATCAATCAATACATTATAATATTATGATTATTTTATCTATCAATATTTGAGCTAGCAGATGGATTTTTTTATTGCATGCATGCATTGTCCTAGCTTCCATAATAAACTGTATTGCCCAATGCCCATAGCTCTCTAGAATTTCAATATTCTAGCTGTTTATCCTAATGCCTTCAGAAAGAAGATACAGGAGCCTAAAAATCCAGACTAACAGACTTAAAAACTGTTTTTTTTACTGAGCACCATGAATACACACGGACGGAGTAACTAACGACTTGATTGACACGAGTTTTTGAGCCAATTTTGTTGCTCTTGCAATGACAAATAAAGCTTCTGATTTTGATTCTGATCTCTACAGCTCTTAGGTCATAACATACAGTTAACCATTATCTACCTATTTTGTAGTTAGAAAAGGTTGATTTTATCACAGGGGCAGATAACTCCTGCTACAGATTGTCAAAAATGGTAAAAAAAAATATTTTATATAAAGCTGTAGCACAGTACAGTACATATAAAAACGTTTCTGTGTATTCAGTCAAGAAGAGGTGAAGTCAATACACAAGGCAGCCAAGTCTAAAGGCATGGAGGTCATCCCACTCATCCAGACGTTTGGACATTTAGAGGTGAGCGCACTACAGAATATTTTATTTGTTTATATAAAAATAACAATATTTTGCACCTGTTTCTTAGTTTGTTCTGAAGCACAAACCTCTATGGGATCTGAGAGAAGTAGCAAACTGTGTAGGAACCTTAAATCCACACAAAGAGAAGTCGGTGAAGCTGGTGATGGAAATGATCAGACAAGTCATAGATCTACACCCAGGCCTCAAGACTTTACATATCGGAGCAGACGAGGTGAGGAATAGTGGAGTCGAAGATGCAATGTTACCAGTACTGAGTGACTTAATTTTCCTCATATCTGGACAAGGTGTTGCTTTGTATTATAAATAAGCAGCTCTCAGACTTGTTTCATCAAGTATTACCAATATAGGACTAAACAAGCAGCCTAAAAAAATGTAAGTCCAAACCAAAAGAGCAAACCAAAAACTGGGTACCATTAGAAAGAGTTACTAGTCTGATCTTCTGCAGATCTTGTTATTTGAGCTAATTATGCCTTTTCTTTACCCCCCTTAAACTTCTGACCTCTGGCATCAACAAGCTGTTTTTGCTCAATCAAATTTCTGTTAAGTTCTCTGTTAACCCTAGATGTGGTTGTTTCTGTGATCCTAAAATATAATCAGTTTCATCAACCTCACCATGTTCAAAAATGCAAGAAAGTAAGGTCAAACTACATTTTTTTTTTAAGTAGCTTAGCTACTTGAAGGTTTTGATATACCTTTTAAGTCTAAAGTCTATTGTTGCAGGTCTATATGCTGGGAGAGGGTGAGGAATCCAAAATATGGCTGTCCTCACAGAACCTCAGCGTGGAGCAGCTCTTCCTCAGTCATGTGACCAGCGTGGCCAAAGCCGTGAAGACAACATGGCCGCATCTGAGCATCGTTATGTGGGACGATATGATGAGAGCCATGAGCGAGAGCACACTCAGAGGTTAGACATACAGTAGGAGGAGTAATACAATGGTTTAATGGGTGTTATGTGATGTCAAGTAGGTAATCTGTCATAATTATTATTTTATTGTACCTCAGTCCCTCCACCGACAGCAAATCAGAGTTTGTTGGTTATTCCTTTGACCAATACTAGTCGAGTTTTACTTTAGTCCCTGGCCTTAATATTGCATTAATATTTTGAGGATTAAACCAGTTATAGGCTTTTACCTGAAACCACAAAATGTTTTATTGCTTTTGACCAAGCCCATTCATTTTAAATGCATATATAAAAGACTAGCACATGGAATAAATGCCCTAACTTAACCCACTCAAGCATAGACCACCTTATGCAAATTGTCATTGCCACTTGTATTATTCTTTATATTACAGACAGTGGCCTGGTAGAACTTGTCCAGCCTATGTTGTGGGACTATACGCCAAATCTGGATGTGGACCAAACAGGTACTAACTGTTTATAAAGCTTTTTATTACTGTTATCTGTTCAAAACCAGGGCTTGACATTAGCACTAGCCAAAATGCAGGTAGAATTGAATTGTAGCTAATATTTATTTTTTACTTTCAATAGCTACTTAGTCTAGTTAAATTTTAAACATATACATTTTAGTTTGAGCCTGGCATTTTCATTTGAGAAGTACCTAAACTATTAACAATGTCTTAACTGAAACATGAAAAGTAAGAATATATTCAAACCAAAATATAGTTGATTTTTCTAAGTTTCTTGTATACCTAACATAAAAGAACAACTAAACCGTGGCTAGTGAAGCTCATAATTAGCTAGTAACTTTTCAAAAATAACCACAATGGCCAGTGAGCAGAAAATGTCAAGTTCTGATAAAAACACTTATAATTATTCATTTTTTGCCAGTGTCCTTGTTGGAAAAGTACTCCAGATCTGGTATGAATGAGGTGTGGGCCGCGAGTTCATTCAAAGGCTCGACCAGCGTTTACACTAATGTACCGAGCTCTCAGAGACATGTAGATAATCACCTACAGTGGCTGAATGTGGCTGCGTCTGTGTCTTCTGCTGTAAACCTAAAGGGGATAGCACTCACCGGATGGCAAAGGTAATAACTAATGTTCTTCAATGTCTGACTAAATGTTACTGTTATATTTTATTGTGGATATATTAGGCCTACATATTATTGTGTATATGAATGAATCTATGTACAGTGATACATGATAAATAATGGATCAAGAGGTATTGTGATCCAACTTCCCCATTTTATACGTCACTTTTTGTTGCCCCTTGAGAAGTATATCTTTGAATATTAGATTGTGTTTTAAATTGATTTTCAA
>JAVQKG010201042.1:0-14460 GCA_036025885.1 Hypseleotris bucephala
AGGTATCACTTCCATGATCAAATATTTGTTACAACACGCCCTCTATTATTTGCATTCAGTGATTTTTATTTTTTGTCGTATAGGCTGAAGCAGAGTATCCTGAGCAATAACAAGATAAATCTGAGATGAACAAACATCACTCATACTTCTCTATAAGAATGTGCATTGATTCTGCTAACTGAAGGAAACCCAATGTAGCACAAAGAGTATACACTGACATGGGGACTCAATCCACAAACTTCTTGAAGTCAGGCGAGTCCACAGTCAGAATGTAATGGCATTAAACTTCAATGTTGATTTCACCAAATAAATTAAAGATAGAATTAATAATAAAGACAAAATAATCAACATATGAGGGTGTTATTCTGTGATTGTTGCTCTAAACATTTTGAAGCAGGACACATCCAATTGCAAGGATGGAGTAATGACAGAGAATAAGTGTCTTAAATGAGCCGTAGCAGGTCTGTTTCTGCAGCCGTCCATCAGTCTGTAAGAGCCGACTTGAACATGTGGTTTAGTGGCAGGACATGGTTCCCCGCGGCGTACGGGCAGCAGGTGAACCCCATACGAACAACCAGACTACATGCACTGAATATCTTTGCTTCTGCGGTTATGTGATACCTCAGCCGGTGTTTGTCCACCTCTGTTAGCCGCTGGTGGTCGTGTGAAACCCGGGGAAGAGCTTCTGATCTCCCCCTTGGTCCGGACCCTTTGTTTGACTTCTCCGCAGGACTGTTTGGTAGAGAAAATGTTTTGTGTTTTTACCTTCAGGCTTAAGAGGGGGAAGTGTTTGTCAGTCTTTCTTTATTCTTCTTGTTGAGTCATTTTTTCATCAGTCTCACAAGTGGAGGCAACGATAATATTGTTGCTACGTGCTTCTTGGACTGTGCGTAACCAAAGAAAGTTGCTGCTGGCTAGTATTTTCTTTCTTAACCAGACCAATTCGTTTTACAGGGACATGTTTCAGAATCAAGTCGATATGGTGGAAATGTAATCAAATCACGCTGTCTCGTTGCCACACTGTCCAATTATAATTAATTTACGCTCACCCTATCCCTATCCAGGAGCTGAGCCCATTTAGAGAATTAGAGCTGTGATATGCTGTCATCTGCTGGTTATCTCATGTATTGCGTTAGAAAGTTAGCTTGAATTTTTTTCTGTATCCTTCAAATAACATCACCCTTTTCAAGCTTGATGTTGTAATATAGTTATTTAGGTTTAATCTTATATATATGTTAACCTTTCCTTCATCCCTTCATTTTGTGACATTTTTGCAGTTTAGTCATTGAGATGTTGGTCCTGGATGTGAAAAAGGTCACTCGACGATGAGGAGTGATTCACAGTTTTAACATCAAGATTGCATTAGATTTTGCATTAATTACTTTGCCTTCTTATTTGACACAATGGCATGGAGTTTTCTTACTTGGTTTCTGCCTTGATTCAATTCCATTTTGAAATCACTGAATGAATAGTGGGATGCTTTTGGGCTGTAGGTTTTGTGCTGTAGGCTATGTGCAGAAATATGGTCTTAAAATATCACAGCCTTTCTATATTAAATTTGCATGTTTCTTCCATGTCTGGGTGGGATTTCCCCGCATATTCTGGTTTCCCCAATCAACCTAAAACATGCAGAACAGGCTAATCAAGCTAGGTAGAGGATAGGTCAAACGCAGAGTATAGTTTTATCTATGGAGAAAATTAAGTATACCTTAAAAATTATTAGTTTTAAAAGTGATAATTAATTAATAGCAGAATGTTTTGCATTGTGAGATGAGGCTAATTCTCTTGTGCTGACATGTGATCTACTCCAGACTTGATGATTTGTCAAACCTCTCCCTATAGTCCTCTGCTACAGTCTGCAGTTTCTCAGATATTGACATTCTTATCTTAAATTTGACTCCTGTTCACATCTTGCTGTCTCAAGTATCAGTGTCACAGCATTACACATTTGAGCAAGGCTTCTTGTGCAGAATTGAAATATAACGTGTGACCTTTATAATAGATAGACGCGGACAGTGAAATTTTACAACATGCAACATGGTTAAGATGGTTCTGTTACAGTGTACATAACTTCTTTATTTGTGGCAACTTTCAAATGACAAAAGTATATTTTCATTAACACAACATGAGTCTGTGTTCAATAGGAGTTTTAGATACCATTTCTGTAGACTATACCATGGTCTTTCCTTTCCGTTACATTTTGCACGTCAAATAAATCTTTCAACTTTCTGTAAGCCTTTGGGTCTGGGATGATTTTATTTATGTCTGGGGCTTTTCTTGTAAACACATGATCACAATGACCACTTCGCATGTTATAAAGTTTGGTCAAGCACATTGCACATATTCAAATGATAGTCCACATTACATGCATCACATCACTTGGTGACATTGCATAATACCACAAAAAGTCCCATAGGTGACATGATCTCTGTTTTCTTATTGAAACCTATAGCGTTTCATAGGAGATATTGATAAATAATATGGGATGATTCTAAGTTAGTTAGGCTAATCTACTGTTACTGTGCACTATAAGATCTAAATGTTGTTAAGTGTGAAGATCATTTATAGCTGCTATGAAGCCCTGAGGTCATGTATTAGTTAGTTAGTATTAGTTACATCCAAAGTCACAAAGACTTCAGGCCATTATATTTAAGGATGACTATCTCACGTAGTGCAGTGGTTCTCAAACACTGGGTCGGGACCTCAATGTGGGTTGCCAAAGATTTTTGCTGGGTCACCAAAAAAATAAAAATAAAACTGGTTTTGATCTGTCCGTAAGTGTAATAAAATGGACATTGAAGGAAACAATATCATTACAAATGTAACAATGGTATTACATAAATAAGACTTAGATTTAAAAGTAACTGGAACACCAAACTTTCTACAAAAATGACCTAAACGTCTTGAACCAAACTAAAAAGTGTGGTTGCGATTCCAATGGTCAAACAAAACATGGGTCCTCTTAAAAGAAGTTTGAGAATCATTGACTTTGTGGCTATCGGAGAAGCACTGATGGTACATACATAGAGCTGTACCTCACAAACACAGTGAAGTGGACCATACTTCTTTTGACAGCAGAAGTCTTTTACCACAAGGACTAGGTTAACAATGAATGTAGTAGATTTATTCTGAACATTTTAAGACACCATTTGATCCAATCACACAGACATACACAAACATCAGGTTATGTTTGACTCTTTATACCAGCTCACTCACAGTCGGATGTAGTGTTTATTTCTTGAGGCCAGTAATCAAAGGATGGAGAAATGCATGAATCATTTAGGCCAGTGTTTTAAATCCTATTGAGAAGTTTACATATTTTACATGGTGTAGTATAATTTTAACATTGAACATCTACATTTTGATTTTGAGGGACATACAAAATTATCAGAAACTCAATATTTTATAACTCTTAGTAGCCTGAGATTTTTCAATAGGCTTAAGTTTAAATAAACTTTTTATAACATCTATTATTTGGAAATTAATAGTTGAGAATATTTTTTTACTGTCCACGTTTCTGCTAGTGCTTGATCCAGAACTTGTTTTAAAGCTGCACTCTACAGATTCATGATGAAGTAAACTGTTAGTGTGTTTTCAGTGCAGTGCTGTTGTGATTGGTGGATACTGTTGTTCTCTCTATGGGCCTGGTCCATTTTCACTTCACTTTGAGCTGAGAGCACTCACACTTTCTCAAACTACAGCACGTCTGAAGGCGTCAGTGTGTCTTAGGGTTTTTATCTTTCACTGATAGACTCTTTTCTGCACCAATGCATGTTGCTATGTCTTACTTTATTGACAAGTTGATATGAGTAGAAACAGTAGAATATTATTATAGCAGTATCCAGTGTGTTGTGATATGCTTTTTCATTTAAAAGTGCACAAAAGTGTTAGTGTTTTTACTGTATAATTTGTATTTATATATTTTCTTTGCAGATAAGGAGATTTCACACATAATTGTGATATTTTTATAAAGTTGATAGTTATTTATAAAAGGACTAAGGGTCTATGTTGTGATTGTGTTACACAGCGACAGAACAGACAGTGGTTAGAAAGTGAGACACATTCATTGATTCACACAAACAAAAATATAGGCTTTGAATAATGTAAACAAGTAAACAATCTTCAGTCTGAGACAGTAATGTCCAACAAAATACAAATATCCACACACGCACTGGAATCACTATATTATGGAAATTTCAGTGTCTCTTCATTTATTTCATTATTTCATTATTTTGGACTTATTTTCTAAATCTAAAAACTAAAATATCTCCACAAAGTGTAAGACGAAGGGAAAGTGCATGGGTTCTGCCATATGAAACCACACAATGACCATGCAATCACACATCAATCACATCAATGCCTTTCATAGACACCTTTTAAAGGGACAGTACAATGTCTACTTCAAGTGTTGAGCAAAGCAAACTCCAGAGCCCTCTGTAAAGCCACAGACTGCAGGGTGGACCTTCAAGAAATTCATCATAAAATAGGTTTGTGTTAAATATAAATGATCATCTCTGTTGTCACACTGCATTTGGCTGAACAACACACAGCAAGTCTAATTTTGGTCCTTGGCACAAATATTCTGTCTGGAGTAAAACAACTTTCATGTTGAGTTATGTAATATCTGGATGACAGTTAGTTTGGAGTTAGTAAGTAGGTGGAGAGGGTTATTGCACATTTATCAGGCAGCTTTCTGTCCTCACATAATGAATAACACAATAACACAAGTAAATGAGTTAATTAATATAATCTCCTTGGTTTCGTGGGCCTAAGACTGGATTAGTATAAAGTAATTATCGCAGAAATATGCAAAAGTTATATTTATATCTATCTAAGCAACATATAGCCAAAATGAATAACAATAAAATCTTTTGGGATTTAACTATTGTTGATAAGTAGTAAGCTTGACATTTCTGCATTTCTACCTTTGGTGATTATGTTTTTGGCTGTGATTTACTTTGTCCCATAAGTTAATGCCTTGTTTAGGCTGTAGCTACCTCACACTGCTGCCTGTGGCCATGGTCCATTGTCCTTCTTCCAGCGAAGGTGCAGCAACACAAAACCACGTCCACAATAGCTGTACATTTACACCTGCAGCCTTACAATTCCACAACATATGGCAGTTCTACTTATAAAATACACAAACACACACACACTGAACTCAAAATATTACAAACCCACCAGGAGTAAGAAATCATTGTCACGAACAGGGGTACATCACAATCAATTGCTTTATGCATGCAGCGTGTCACACTTTTTAGTCCTGGTTTACTAAGCTCTTTTTAGATCTTTGTATTTATGTTTAGCCTGACACTGTGTAATGTCACCAGAGATAAGCTGACATCAGTACTGGTGGCACGGTGGAAAAGTGGTTAGCACTGTCGCCTCACAGCAAGAGGAGCTCGTTGTTAGAGTCCTTTCTGTGTGGAGTTTGCATGACCTCCCCGTGTTTGGGTGGGTTTTCTCCGGGCACTCTGGTTTCTCCCATTAACCTAAAACATTCACAGTAGGCCCTATATATGTACATCCTGACCAAGATCTTGGGTCAAGATTTGGAAATGGGTCACCGGGTGCTGCATTGTTCCAGCAGCTTTGAGGAAAGGGTCAAATGCAGAGGACAAATCTTCCTTTACGGACCATAAAGTGTTCCTTAACCTTAATTGTCAGGCCTTCTCTGTTTTTCTGATAAATCCTTAATAAAACATGTGGTGGATCTCTTGGTTGTGGATATTTACAATGGGTCAAATACAACAAAAGAGTAAAGAAGTCTTTTGACACACAGTCTGTACAGTAACAAAGAATGAGATGTGTTTGAAGGGTTTTTGTGTGGTGCCTTCCTCTATGCCTCTTCCTCCTCTTCACTGCGTGGGGGAGCAGTCGTCTAGATCCAGCAGCTCGCGGACCAGTCTCTCTCCGAACTGCGCTCGGCTGTAGCGTTTGACGGTGTAGGCGTCGGACATCTTGTAAAGGATGTACGCGTTATTGATGGCGATGCTGATGCTGAGCCAGAACACCTGCTGCCATGTTTTATTAGGCTTGTGGAAGATGAAGTATCTGGGGTGAAAAAACACATTTATTAGTGTCTCAAATTTAAAGGTGCATTTTTATTCTATCTATTCTTTATTTATCTTTATTATTTATTATATCTATTCACAATAGAATACATAACATTATACACCTAAATAATGTAAGTAAACGTATAATCATTCTAAAAATAAAACTCACTGATGTCAGCTACTGTATGCTTGATTCTGACTGTTTCCATAGTTGCCCAAAGCAGAATACACAACTGACTACTGTATATAATTTTGGATCAATACTATGTTAATTGCAACAGATGGTCCCTGGTAGGTGACAAAAGACCTTTCCCAAATGAATCCTTTGCCCATGTACTCCCACACGAAACTGATCCTAAATCCAGTTCAATCAACAGCAATTAAATGGATGATTTTCTCTCCCTTAAAATGAAAATAAAAATATAATTAAAATAAAATATAAAATTGAACATACTTGCTGTACTTGTCATCATATTTGCAAATGTAGCTGAGGTGAGCTGCAAAAGCCTCTACAGCGAGTGGACACGGGATTTCTCCACTTTTCTTCTTGATGATCATTCCTCAAAAAACAAGCAGTTTTAGTAAATAGTTAGTAATAAGGGTAGTTATTATATATATATATACTGACAAAAATTGTTCATTAATACTTGAGTGTTTCTTTCACAGTTCTTTCTCACTCTTACTTGACAAATTATTTAAACTACTTTTTTCTTAAGTAATATTATATTGAACAGGACGTAAAATTATTGACCACTCAAATGTACCTCTGCAGCAGATGCTTATAATGTCTAACAGTGCCATCTTTTACATTTCATAGATACTCAAAACAATGAACTTGTCAGGTAATAACTCTATGAAACAACATATAGATTATCCACTTATACTTTCTGATATAATTCAAACTGAAATCTATAAAGTTCTGATAATATTAAGACTGACAACTGTTTTTATTCTCTCATTTAGTGAGATGGATCACCACTAGCCTGGACTCATAGAGAAGACGGGAAATCAATACTAGATAATGATGTCTGAGGCCTTTCTGTGTCTTGTTCGTTCGTTCGTCAAGATTCAAACAGCTGCAAAATTAAGCCTAACAAAATGATGGAGTGGATTATGGATAAAGACGAGTGAAAAAACCTCACCTGCTGGGAACACAAGGATTTAAGGCTTATATTGATTTCCTTTTGACACAAATGCTCAGTGACATGTCACTTTCACCTGAGCATATCCACAAATGCAAGGTGCTATTTAGGTAAGCCTCTGTATATGTCACATTATTGTCAGTTTTAGCATCTTTGTCACAAAGATGTGAGAATATTCACAACCTTCCATGTACTGTATATACTTGTAATTTTAAATATAATAGTTAGTTAGTTGACTAAAGTAATGCCCAGCAGAACGATTATTCAACTAAGGCAGTAGTTAGTAAGGGACTAAAATTGATTTGGTTAGAAAAAATATGCAGAAAAGTTGACTGTAAAATATATGCCATAATAAAAAAACTAAAGATATCATGCATCATATTGTCCCAGCTTTATTACAGGTTAATGCAACTAATGGACTAATAAACGTTTTAGTTGACTCACTGACGGATTAATTGACCAAGTGACAGCTGTAGTTGTTTCAAAGCTGAGTACCTTCTTTGGTGGGAGAGTATGCATTAGTGAGGAACCGGAAGTGGCCCTTGTTGTACCAGCTGATCAGGGACATGGTGCCTTTCATCATGACCCGAGACTGTCCGCGCTGGGCCGGAGTCGAACTACAGACCAGCATGTTCTGAGGCAGCCCCGTACAATCACTCTTTCTGGTACTCAGGAGCCCGCAGCAATAGATATCTGTAAGAAAAACTATTTTAAAGGGGAACAATGCAACTTTTCATAATTTTGGTTGCATTTTTTCTCTATGGAGATGCCCTTGAGAATTGCACTGTCCTCATAAACAGAAATAATGCAAAGAAAATAGACTTTATCCTATTACTAAACACAAAAACATCTGATGTGCATTTGTTTAGCATTGTACTATTTCTTGAGCTCTTTCTGTTCTGTAAGTTTATATTTCTGGAGAGACCTGTGACCTGATCCCAGACTTTTAGGGACAGTAATGACAAGTACGTTACAAAGCTAGTTTTTCACCAAGAGATGTGAGGAAGAGGTAAAAAATAAACAACATTTCTCTACAACAACTATATTTAGCATCACAATGACGCTAAAGCAGTTTCATCAAGGTAGAAAGTTGCCCTTTAAATGATTGATCTAAGCCAAGATCACAATTTAAATTTTAGCACAATTTTAGTTCAGTTTAGTACTTTGAAAATGAGGTTGAAGGGCAGAGCATAAATTAATGGACTGTAGCACAATTCAACGATCTTCCCAGATTAGCATCATAAATTCACATCACAATTCTGTTTTTTTGCCATATCACACACCCCTATTATCAACGATTGACAACTGAAGAACAACTTGTGTGCAGGGCTTAATGCTCTCTTTAGTATTTCTTGCTGACAAGAGGTAAAACAATCTTGTAGTTAACTGATGCTGATTAGCTCTCATTTTTTGGGAATGATTTCTATCCATTGAACAAGCTACTGTTCATTATGAGAGTTGTGCAGGGTAATTAACTTTCATAATTAATCAGAATGACAAATCTGAAACGAATCATTGTCTTCACCGGCTGTGTTTAACTGAAAGGCCTTGAGGCAATGACAAAGATAAAATATTTAGCCTAGTCTCCAAAACTATTATTTAGGTCCTGCGTGCTTGGGTTTAAAATAGGGCCATAACCCCATGGTCTGTAATCTGACATAGATTTACATGGAAAAAATGTTGTGATTAAAACAACAACAACAAATTAGTCATGATTTTTTAGTTTAGTCCTACTTTGACTTACATCCAGGCTTAAGTTTTGAAGCAATTTTAACATTTTAAATTCTGATTAATATAAATTTAATCAAAATATTGCTAACATTGCAATATTCAAAATGGTCATCAAATAATATATCAAACATTTTATACAGTGCAGCACTTGAACTTATTAGCATTGACAGAGCATAGGTTTAATTGGATTAACAGATGCATAAACCTGCAGTATATATTCTGATTAAGTTGTGGTGTACCTTGTTTGCTAAATTCTGTGAAGAGGTTGAGGTTGGTGATGGATGGTCCGGTGAAAACGATCGTGTTTTTCCCAGAGATGTTTTGGCAGAGCTGCTTGGCCACCAGGCTGTGGAGCTGAGGCTTGTTCTTGAGAGCAGCCAAAGCATCTGTTCCCTGTCCCTCCTTCAGATGCACTGAGATCTGCAGCAGACATGGAGATAGCATTATTAATTAGTCAGAAAGTAAAGAGTCATCAAATTTGAATTTATCCATAAACAAAATCATTATGAACCATGAATGAAAAATGCAGTGGTCCAGTAACAAGAATGTTCACATATCAGGTCTGTATTACCACAACTCTTTCTTAGCAGACAATCCCACAAGATAACAAATACCTTTATAACATGTAACATACTTGCTTCCCAATAATAACATGGGCAACATATAGATCACACAATTTTACATGATCCCAACTACATTAAATCTACCTCATTAAGTACAATGTAATACACTGTGTAACCTGTAATGACATGTAACTACATAGAACATGTACATTCATAATGGTTAAGGTTAGGGTTAGTTTAAATGTTGTTACATGTTATTACAGTTTGTTACACAGTTTATTACATTGTACTTAATGAGGTATACAATGTAGTTAAGTAAAATAAAGTCTTATCTAATATTATTATGAAGCTGTAACAATCGGCCTGATTAGCCGGGCTGTGCGTCGGCCCTGTGGCTATTACACTAAGTGGCTGCTCTGTGCGTGACTGTGTGTGCAATGCCTAATGGAATCCCATTGATTCACTCCATTAACTTGCTTTATTTCTTGATTTTTTTTCTTTTCCCTTGACACAATTCATTTGTAGTGATAAGATGTGAGAGCAGACACACAGACTGGTAAAGAGAGAGTGGTTGTCAAATGGCACCAACAGTGGGAAGGCTGTTAAATGGATGGGATAATGGAAAATGGTGGAGCCCAGGCAAAATCTGACAAGTTACACTAGATTTTACTATTGGTCTTTTTTACTATTTGATTTTCATGGATGAAATTATTTTTATGAATTAGTTTCTATGAATACTATGAATACAAAATACTAACACCATACTAATTAGTTTATGTTTAGATATAGGTCTTTTGGGCCTCATTTAATCAAGCATTTTCTCCCAGACTAGGAGATCCCTTGTCTAAGTCTGGGCCCTGTGTTTTACATGAGCCAGATGCAATTTGGGAACTCTAACATTATTAACAGCATTTTTGTTGTCTTTTTTGATTCAGGCATAATACAATTCTTTTATACAGCTTTTGTTCAGTCTGTTATTTTTATCTGTGCTACTTGTTTACAAATACTGTGTAACTGATGATAGCACAAAGAGACACAAGTGTTTTCATGATCTGATTTGCTGCTCCGTGTGTGTAGGTGGTCGTTTGATGAAAGACCTGCACGAATCTGTCTTTTGGCTGAACATACAGTGTACTTGTACAGTTCGTTTTTGTGACACGCTGTGCTTGGGATAAATCGCTGCTAACACGAAGCGCTTATGCCTTATGGTACTTCCAGTTCTAGTTAGGACAAGCCTCAAGGACATGTCACCATTGGAGCGGATAACAGAAGACGTGCAGTGTGGTCTAGTGTAGGAGTTATGGAATAAGTGAATAAGGGACAGGTTTGGCAGTCCTGCAGTGCTGGCCTTAACTTAAAAGGGTGTGTTACATAAGGAAATGGCGTAGGAGTGCAGGGTTGTTTTAAGGGCAAGACTGTTAGTGAACGCAGAGTCCCTGTGGAACTAACACTGAATTCAATTGAAGTCTGCCAACTATTATTTTGCTTTGTAACATGCCTTTTGTTGCTCACTGGTGGAAACTGTTTGAAATGCTAGCTCAAATAGTTTCTCGTTATGTCAAAGGTGGGTAGTAGTAGTCAATAAATTTACTCAGTTTAGAGTATTGTCACTTCAAAATAAATTACTAAAAAAGGCAAAGTACAAATTTAAAAACACAATTAAAGATACATAAATACATAAAATCAAATGAACAAATAAAGGCACAAAAACAAACATTTCAAATCTTTAACAACATACTGTTACTAATATACCTAGGTAACAGTAGACAGAAGGCACAGTAAAACTTTATATTCAAAAAACTTCTCAAGTAAATGTAACTGATCCCTTTCCATTCTCTCACCTCCTTTTGTTACATGATGTCTTTTCTTTCTCTTATTTCAAGACCGTGATATATTTCTCTTATTCACTGGTGATTTTTTACCTGACAGATAAACCCAGTTGAGGTGCACTGTCGAACCCAAAGACTGAACTTCCTCTTCTTTCGTTTCCTCAGCTCGCGCTCCGTGCAGGTGGTTATAAACACCGGGTCCTCGTCGATCAGCGGCTCGTGGAGAACCTGTGAAAATCAGCACAAAGCACACTCTGATTTTGCAGCTCTTAGACTAAACCAGACACTGAACAAAAGAATAACAAAGTAAGTATGATGTAACATTAAGGCGCTAGGGACAGAAGAAAGTCAATGTCTGTTATATGTTCTCTGCCAAAACCAGCAATGGATTTTATTGTGCTCAAAAACTACACAGCAATGTCTTATCCCATCGAAGATTCAGTTTTCATCTTGAATATATCTGATTGTATAAAATTGTATCTCCCATTACAAACAGATGCATATTGTAAAAAATCTTATGGTCATTCAGTCATATGTAGTTTCATGGACATTTTTCTGCTTAACTGCACAACAAACATTTCAAATACATTTCACCTCTAACTCTCTCTGTATTCATCTATGGTCAATTACTCATTCATCTTATACCACTTTGTGTGTCTGGACAAAGTAACCTGACCAATTCTCCTAACACATGCATTTTTGGGTGGTGGGAGGAAGCTGGAGAGAGCCCACGGTAACACAGGGAAGGCATGCAGACTCCACCCAGAGAGATTTGAGTTGGTTGGATTGAACCCACGGTCTCTTTGCTGGAAGGCTAGAGCATTAACAACTCTGTGTCTCCCATTATTCCCCAATTTATAAACAATGTCCTTTTGGTAAGTGTAACTCTGGCCCTGATTCATTCATTCATTTCCATCAGTTCTATTGCATACCCCACTGTGGTCCACTTCCGTCAAAAAAATGTGTATCAAAAGTCAAAAGACAAGCACAGAAACTGCCCTGGACTGCTAAAACCTTAATTATTTATGTAGTAAATCCACAATTTCTGCAGTGGATAGTTCGGCCATGCATATTTTATTACCACTTTGTTAATAAATAGAGAGTTTAACACCAGTACAAATGGGCTAACTGAAGATTGGACCCATGTTTGGAAAAGTAGAAAGATAAGACTTTCAAAAAGACATGTATAAAGAAAAGACACATTTCTGCTCTCCCAAAAATAGAGTTTGATTGCTGCCCTACTTTCAAACGTGCTGTCTAAAAAGGCATCTGGGTTAACTCTCTGTTTAGTCTGATCAGTGGTTCTCAAACTTTTCACACCAAGTACCACCTCAGAAAATATTAGGCGTCCCAAGTACCATCTAGAAATAAACCAAGACTAAATCATGTGAAGTGAGGGGCTAAACCAGATCTAAATCATGCCCAAACTAGAGATAACACAAACCATGGCTAATCCTATTACAAACCAGTTTTAAACCAGGTCCACATCAGGACTAAACTAGGTCTAAACCACAGCACAAAACTAGGACTTAGCAAGACTAAACCAGGTTTGAATACCACCAGAGAGAGCCCATGTTCCACCTGAGAACCAATGGTCTATATTACCGTCAATTTAATACATTAGTTTTTGCAGTGTAAGCTTAAATCCACACTGCAAAAATGAATATCCAAATTAAAGTTGGGCTGAATTGAGAATTTAAATCATTTGTAGATTAGTCTGATTTACTCCATTGTAGATTATTTGACTTTTTCAACATATTTTTAACTGATTTAAAAATAGATTATCTTATTTCTAGAAAATGTATTTGATTAAAATGAGGGGAAAATAGTCATAACACTGAAACAAGTTTAGGCCTAAAAGTCAAGTGAGTTTTACTATCTCGCAATGCAGGATTTCTCTCTACCGTACACTGGTTCAAGTGGTAAGATCAAAATAAACTCCACTGAGTCACTGTGTTATACCTGTGTCTGTGAGGGCCTAAAGGTGCAGGTGAACGACTGCTGAAGTGAATCCAGAAAAGGCTGGATCTTGTACAGTCCCTGGTTGCTCCCCTGTGACGGCCGGAAAGCCACGATGTGAAAGTATTTGAGGATTTTTTCAAAGCGCCCCTGGCTCATTTTGAGGGCGATGCTGCGGTTACTAAAGAAGCCGTGGCTCCAGATGCTTAGCACAGATTCACACCGGTGCACGCTGGTGGAGATGACGAACCCCAGAAAGGCCTTCATCTCCTGGGCAGTAACGGGACGCCAGCCCTCATCCGAACCAAAGCGCTCCTGGAACTTCTTGGCATACATATTAGTCTGGGTGACCATGTTTTGAATGCAATTGTCTGGGACGAAAAGCTGGAAGAAGTCCAGAGTGGAAGCAGTTTCTGGCATTTTCTGAGCTGGGCCTGTGAAGAGAGAAAATAGACACAAAAACAAAAAATATTAAAATGAGCGCCTTGGGCAGGCTCTAAATTATAACTGGCCCCACGCCTTCATCTTGACACATTATAAAAAGGTTGGTGACAGAATCTGTTTTGATTTTGTTTAGCTGTCACTGTCAGGGCTGTGTGGGCTGCATGCAAACTTTGGATGCTTAGACTGATAAAAAAGCTAAATCTGGAAAAGACAAAACAAAAGTGAAGTATATGGTCTATTAAAGCAACACGGTATCACTCGAAGTTGTTGTGCTAACTCAGGAACAATGCAGCATTGATAAAAGCAGCACGATTTGTGCAAGATGTATAGAAACTTTATTTGGCAAGATAAGTGGTGTCAGAAGATAATACCATGCCTTTTTAGAGTTTAATGGTATAAACCAAAAGCATTATTTATATAAAAGAGGAGGCGGTGTGGCTTTGTTTATAATCAAGGCCTAGCAATGTTTCCCAAAAGATACTTATTTCAATCAACAAAACAAAATTGCAACTTTTTATACTTTTTAAAGACTGATGTTTTATGTATTTTATTATGTTTTACGAGTGCAGCGCTAACCGAAATAAAATCGATGGGACTGGAACATTTATTTATAGAAACTTAACCCTTTGATGCGCAAAAGGGGTCCGAACGGACCCGAGCCAGTTTCTTTTTGCTGTATCTTTACAATTATTTTAATTTATCACTCAGGCTTCCAGGTATTCCTCAATTAACTTGT